>PVJC01052062.1:0-11261 GCA_004026665.1 Murina feae
GCTTCCCAGGTCCCTTCCGGGGATCAGGGAGCAGGAAAAGGCTGGCCTGACCACGAGGCGGGGTTTTCCCTGCTTTCTGGTGGCTGGAGGAAGATGGGCAGTAGGCAAGCTTGGGAGGCAGGCCGCACCCAGCCCTGGCCACGCTCAAAAAAGAGAACAACATGCTGGGGAGGGCAAGAGTCTGAGAGATCAACATAGATGGGGTGCCTGCTCCAAGCCTCCACAGTGTGCCTGGGGGCAGGCCCCCAGCAGGTAGACACACACAGGAGGACTGCTCTGAGCCTCAGATGCGGCTGGGGGCAGGTCCCCAGTGGTGACACACACACACATACACACACACACACACAAGTGCCTGGCAGACTGGGGCCATCATAGGACATCCACTGAGGGGTCCCAGACTGTGAGAGGGCACAGGCCGGGCTGAGGGACTCCCTCCACCCCAAGTGCACAAATTTTTGTGCACCGGGCCCCTAGTTGAAATATAAAATCATTAAAAGCAATGAGCCAAAGGTGCATTGTAACCACGTGCTCAGTAAAGCACGTGACAAAGTGCTCAATCTTGTTCATCATCAGGAGATATGCAAATTAAAGCTACAACAGGAGACACATAACCACCAGAAACGCTCAGAATTACAACGGCATCCAGTGCTGGCCAAGACCGGGAGCAGCCTGAACTCAGCACTGCTGAGGGTTCACACCATTAGAAAACTTCACAGCATGACCTACCTGGGAAGATTTGTCTATGTGATGACCAAGGGACTCCACTATTTGGAATATTCTCAACAGGAATATGTACATACGCCCCCAAAGGAACATTCAAGAATGTTCACTCTTTGTAATACCCAAACCCCAGAGTACCCTTCCACCACACACACACACACACGCACACGCATACACACACACCAGCAGTGGGTGGACATGCTATTTTCCACACACTCACAGGGGGTAATACTGCGTGGAAGGGAAAAGGACACACAGTGTGGGGCTGATGAGAACAGACTCAAAAGCCATTCTCTTTATGGCCCACACACTGAACCTCACACAGGCAAAGTGAGCCACATAAATCAAGTCAGATGGTCCTGGGGACCCGGGGTGGCGATGGTGGGAACTTGGTGGGGGACTCCGAGGCGGGTTCTGTCTCCTGGTCTGGGTGGTGAGTACGGGGTGATTCATTTTGCGACAGTTTGTCATGCTGTACAATTAACATTTGTGCACATTCCTGTATGTGTTATATTTCTATTTTAAAATTTCTTTTAAAAATCCAGTCCTACCCATATTTTCTTTTCATGAGACAGTAAAACACGATAAATCTCTTTGGCCCTGTGTTCTTTTATCAGTAAAGTGAGAAATCGGCACCAAATAAGAACTTTTGTAATTGTCATTTCAGCTTCTTTCGGAAGGCAGCACTCAAGTGCCCACTCCCAGACCAGGAATTTCAGGGAGAACTGAGCCCCAACCCCACATGCCCAGCCTGGCCAATCAGCATACACCATCTCCTGGCCACGTCATTAGTGCGTTAAGAAGTGAGTATGTAGCCCAAACAGGGCCAAGGATTTTAGGACAAACTTAATGAGATTACCTGATAAGAACAGCACACTTGGCCATTGAGATTGACAACAACCTAGTGAAGATAATCCTGGCATTGCTATCGCACTGTGAAATTCTGCCTGAGAATAAAGAAAGAATAGAGAGAAGCGGAAATGATGATGATGATGATAATGATGATGAGGAGGAGGAGGACAACACTGACAGAAAGACAGACAAGAGATGATATGTGAAGCCACAGAAAGACAATACATAAATAATAGACGGACAGACAGAGAGAAGACACATCGATTATTCATGGAGGCTGACTTGTGCTAATATATACTTGAGAACCTGAACGAAGTCACATCCAATCTCTGACTTTTCAGCTTTGAGAGCCAATCACTTCCCTCTTTGGCTCGAGGCAGTAATTGGGTTCCTGTCACTTGCAGCCAAGAGCCCTGACTTCAAATATCAAAGGCCACTTCCAGCCTAAGCCCAGGACTAGGCAGTGCCTTCCCCAGCGTTCCCAACCGCACCTGCCATGACCCAAGGAGAATGAGCCGCACACGCAGACACCGGCTCCCCCACTAGCGAGCTTGGTATTCATGGGAAGTCTCATATTATCTCAAAGAAAGAAAAAGAACGAAAATCATGCACATTTTTTAACCTACTCTGTTGTCTTAATATGAATATACTAGGGGCCTGTTGCATACAGATTCATGCACTAGGCCTTCCCTTCCTCTGGCTGCTGGCACCGGTCTTCCTCTGGGACCCAGGACTCAGGCCTTGGCTCCGGCCGGAGCCTCCGGTCTCAGCAGCTCCGGCCCCAGAGCCTCTGGTCTCCGCTGCTCGGCCACTCCTCCGCTTTTCCCCTACATATGCAAATTAACCGCCATGTTTATTGGATTAATTTGCATACTCTCCTGATTGGCTGGTAAGCATAGCGAAAGGATGGTCAATTTACATGTTTCTCTGTTATTAGGTCAGATAGTTCCCCCCGACTGTCCAGTGAAGCTGACACGCCAGGAACAGGTGTTATCCTGGTTTCTGAAGCAGCTTCCCACCTGCTGCTTCCCTGATCCCGTGCCCTGCCTCTCACTGTGGCCTCGTAGGGCCACAGCTCTGTGGTTTGAGGATGAGGACAGGCTTAGGGAAGTGGTTACAGCGTCAAATTCCTGCAGGGGGTGAGGCTCGTGAGACAAAAGGGTCCACAAAGGACGCCCACTGTGGCCGGCTGCAAGTCAGCTCCAGCAGCGTGGCCAGCCTGAGTGTCTCCTTAATCTCCATGCAGGCCAAACCCATCTGCGAGGTGAATCAACTCTGGTTTCAAACACACATTCTTCTCCCTTCCATCGAAGACGTGGGCAATGCCTGCACCGTTGTTAACATCTGTTCTCCAAATACCCAGCATTTTTCTTCTTCCGAAAGATATTTCTTTCAAATAGAGATGAGGCATTGAAGCCCTGGCATCTATTTACTTAGTGGAACGACACTGCACTTTCTGAAAATCAGATGGCTTTGCCTAAGCGATCTCTAGAAGGAAAACTACCCTTTTCCGATAGGTGCGCTCACATTTTATGTGACATTTTTAACACTCTCGGAGTTTCAACCCCAATTGGCAGTGTTTGAATTGCTTTTAATTTAGCAAGTCTCCAGACGGAAGAGCTGGCAGCTTCCTCTGCACATGTCAGAGGCAGGTCCTCCCGGTGGGGGGAGGGGGGCTGGTGTTTGCAGGGGATCACCCATCCCTGCTGTGGAGAGCCCACCCCTCCCAGCTCACTGCCGGGCAGACCCAGCCTCTGAAATCACAGGGCAGCTGGGTGTTTCTTAATAACTTAATATAATGGAGAATTTGATCTGAACCATTAAAGAAAGGGAAAATTAATTTACCAACGGACACTGGTGACCTTTACAATTACGTATTTTGGCGCTTGTACTACATCCATTCCCAGGCATCGCCTGCCTGATGCAAGTGCAATAAAATGTCCTTTCGGAAACAAGGCCCCACTGTCCAGGGAGTCCACGCAAAGTCGGGAATGAGGTCTAATTGATACGCACCAGTCATCTGCCCGGGGTCCTGGGCGCCTTCAGCATTTTAGTTACAAATCACTCTGGAATAACCACCTTGCAATAAAGACAAGGACCCGGGTACCCAGACTGAGTACTTGTCAGAAAGCACTGGGTGCAGGTCTCCCCGCCGGCTGCTTCCCTAATCCTCCAACCAGCAGGGCAGGTGCTCTGACCTCTGACCTCGCACTGACCCGAGAGGAGCCAGAGCTCAGAGGAGAAACTGCCAGCTGCCCGGTGCCATGGGCTGCCCCACCCCACGGGCTGCCCCACCCCATGGGCTATCTCAGCCCATAGTTTCCCCCGATTAAGTTGGAGGCCCTTCGGAAACCAGCTCCCCAACCGTCTGCTCTGCACAAGGACGCCATGTCCTGACCTTGCCCCATAGTGGGCCACTCTCCTGTGCTCCCAGCTCCGTGAATATCACCCCCTCCCACTGAGCTGCTCAAGCCAGAAATCCAAGAGCCATTACAGGCTCACATTCTCCCTCCCTCCCCATCTCCCTCACCTCTCATCCCCTCCCTCCCCAAAGGCAGGGCGACTCCCAAGACCTGCTGGCTCTACTTCTTCAACAGAAAACCCATCAGCTCACGCCTGTGTCTCCACCAGCAGCAGCTGTGTCCAGGCCACCATTCCTCCACCTTCCACTCTGGTCTGTGGCATGTGAGTCCAGGGTGGCTGAGTGGTCTTTTAGGAACTCAATGCCACCCTTCCAGCTCAGAACCATTTGATGGTTTGCCAGAACCCTCAAAGGACAGACCAAGCCGGCTCCCCACCAGCCCAGGACCCCACGCTCCCCGCTGTGCCCCCAGCACCCCCTTCCTGCCTGCCGCAGAAGCCACACTGGGCTGTTGGGTTTCTAAGGTTCTTCCCTCTGCCCAGAAGTCCCTGCCTTCCTCCTCACCGGGTTCAGCTCCCATCATTCCTCAGGGAAGCTGAGACAGGGAAGGGTAGGCAGGTCAGACTCCGCTCACCACACGCGCAGTGTTACATCTATGTGGGTGACCACATGATTAATGGTCCATTTATTTGGACTAATTAGAAACAAATCCTTCTTAATGACGGCAATTTCTGAATTAACAGTTAGAGGCAACTCGGTGAAATGGCAGCCACACATTTCCAGTTCAGATTCTAATTCTACTCACCAGCTCTGTGACCTTGAACTCCCTGTGTGACCTTGAATTCCGACTCTTTTTTGCATAAATAAAATGAGAATAGTGCCCACGCCCATCCCTCCCTCCCAGGGTTGCAGTCAAGGTTAAATGAGACAGAGAGGCGATGACGCCTAACTCCCAGCTCATGCCACGCGGTAAGAATTCAACTAACGCTTTTGGACACTTACGTATAACAACGTGGGTTGACTTCCAAGAAATATTATTGAGTAAAAAAGCAAATTTCAGACGTTTGAGAGGTATAAACGTCCAGCTATGAGAAAAACAAGGGCTGGGATGTAATGTACAAGGCGATGACTGGGTGGTACCTTTGGAAGTTGCTAAGGGGAGTTCCATCACAGGGAAAATAAGCTTCTTCCTCTTCTTTTTTTGTATCTGAATGAGACAATGGACATTAACAAAACATAGTGGGGTCATCATATCACAATATGGAAGTCTACTCACTACACTTTACACCTCAAAGGTGCACAATGCTCGATGCTAATAATGCATTAATACAGCTGGAGGAACTCAAGCCAATTGCTCAGCAATCACACGATACGGCACCCCTTGTGCTGAGCGCCTGAGCCAGCCCTGCAGTAGGTACCTGCCGAGGGCGGGCGGGAACCAGGTCACAGGTGCGCACTGGGTGGGTCTAAGACGCTAGGGTGGGGCTGACGCCAGGGGACTTCGGCCTCATTTTTTCGGGAAAAAACATATCCATACGCGTGTGTAACCAGTGATGCTGAGCAGCTAGAGAAGGCCTGCGACTCACTGCCACCCATCCCTCAGCTCTGAGCTCCCATCCTCCTCGTCGCAGCTGCAGCCCTCTGGGCGGAAACCATGCCCGAAGCAGTGGAACAACAGACCTACTGAAAATCAATGAAAAGATGCTTCTTAAAGAACAAATTGGACATCATGATACAAACATGCCCTAAAAGCGTTTAACACGTTTTGTCACCCCAAGGAGTTCAAAATCTCTGAAATATGTGTAGCTCAAGAGTTGGATGGTGCTGAGAAAAGCTCAATGTTGTGAACGTACCCATGCCTCTGAAGTGGACCCTACCACCAATTCCTCCTCTATCAGATTTCCCCGCCCGTCACTCACCCTACCTTCCAAAAAAGCACGCTTCCCCCAAGACTGGCTCAGCGTCCCGACGGCTCGAGTGCCTGGGAAGCAGGGGCCTGCCCGTCGCCACGGGACTGGCTCCATGGCCAGAGCGCTGGCAGGAGCGAACCGTGACTTCCAGGGACGGCGGCCGGCGGTGTTGAAACAGAGGGCAGGGCAGCCAACCCCCAGGTTCAACCACAAAAGCTGGGGAAATGGGCAGTCGGCAGCAGCTTTAAGAACGGAACCATTCTGGAAAGGGATAGGAGGTTTGGAAGAGGTGTCACAAGCTATAAATAAAAGCAGCCTTGAGTTAAAGAGATAATTGGATTGGTGAAAAGAAACACAGTGGAAAATTGGAAGGAAGCCGTTCACTGACAATGGCATCTTCAAACATATCTGCAATCTACGAAATACGAGGAGGAAAAGACGCACGGCGTTCCTCTGAGATGAGAAATTGGAACAAGGCAGATTGGCTAAAGAACTCCCAATCCACTTCATTTTGTTTCTCAAAGAAAGCAGCAAGAGGAGGGCTGGATTCCGTTTCCTTTGTGCTCGGCAGGGAAAGAAAACGCTGCTCACAGTGAAAGCGTGTGGGAAGAGCCCACAGCCAGGGACACAGCCAGCCTACAACCAGGGAGGACTGAAGTGTAGGACAAGGATTTTTAAACGACGAAGCCAATAAGACCGACAGTCTGATTTCATATGCTCGTGTTTGCAAAAGCACGTGAACTGATTTCATTGTAACCTATTTGAATCTCCTAATTTAATAAAATCTCATTAATTTTCTATGCAGTCAGAACATTCACGAAAACAAGCTGCTATCTCATTTGCTCGCCTTGGATTTTTTCAGTATTTTTATTGAAGGACTACAGTCCACCGAGCAGCTGCAGAGCGCACACTCCCCTGTCTGGGGCTCCTCGTGGCATCTGCTCTAACACGGGAGGTGCCGGTCCCCAGGGAGGGCGGCAGAGGACCGGGTCAGTGTGCTATCCTTCTCGCACGAACTGCCCTGGTCAGACCGACAGTGGGGAGATCTCTGCATGAGCTGGGAGAATCGCATGAGCCATGGAAAGACAGGAGGCAGAGAGACAGTCTGTGGGAAGGCTCCCATGGGCCACTGAGCCCACGGGGCCAAGCGCCATCACGCTGAGCAAACGGGTGATTCTGTTTGCTGGCAGAGTTTGTTTTTGGTTTTGTGAATGGATAGCAGTTTGGAAGGGAGGAGTAGGAAGGGGAAAACACCCGCCAGGCATGCTTCCTTCCCGTGCACGGGAGTGGGTGCTGTCATTGGCATGGCCCCTGCCCTACTGTTTCTCTGTCGGCTTCATGGAGTGAACTAAAATGGCTTTGCTTGGTGGGAAAGGATTTGAACTCGTCTCCGGAGACCAGTGTGCTGGGAGGTGCCTCCCCGAACAGCAAGGGAGTGGGTTTGGCTCAGGATACCTGAAGCGTGTCCCCGAGAGGGAGAGGGACACTTCTAAGGTCAGATGGTTTGATTCTGCAGGGTCTGGCACAGTTCATGTGGTCAACAGTGAGCAACCAAGTCTCTCAGTTCACGGTTGGTTAGTTGGTTGGTTGGTTGGTTGGTTGGTTGGTTGATAAAATGAGTGAATGAATGAATGAATGAATGAATGAATGAATGAATGAATGAAATGACTGGCGCAGTGGGAAGAATACAGACGTCAAGGCCAGGCCCAGGGGCTGGCACCGGCTCAAGCACCAGCCCTGTGGGACTCTGTCTAGGCCACGTAACCTCTGACTCATCTGCAAAAGGTGACAGCAACAACTAGCGTGATGGGCTTCTGTGGTTTTCTTTCTTTGCCCTCTAGCCTCCATTTATCTCACCTCCTGCAATGCCGATTCTGTGTTGGTGACTCATCCTTCTCCCATCCTCAAAGCTGTGGTCACCTGGGTGGGCCCAGCTCCCCTGACCCGCAGCCCCAGGAGTGAGCACATGCCATGTGACGCCAGGATGTGGCACTGCTGTGGAGAAGGTGACGGCGTCAGGGTAGGACCACGGGTCAGGCCAGCCCGTCACAACCCGTCCACTGGGGTTCTCCAGAGAGACAGAAGCCATAGGCCGTATGAACGTAGATACAGATACCAACATTGAAAATAGATACCGAGATGGAGATATAAACAGACACAGGCACAGATGACAGATAAAAATAAGAGACAGATATAGACACAAAGACAGACATAGACATAGACAATAGAGATGTACAAAGATACACAGATGAAGACAGATGACGCAGCTAGATACAGATGTAGATAACACAAATACAAACATGCCTCGGACACTGCGCGCTCGGTTCCCAAGGACCGCAGGAAAGCAAATGTCCCAATAAAATGAGTCACACAATTCTTGATTTCCCAGTGCATATAAAAGTTATGTTTATACTGTACTGTGGGCTATTACACGTGCAATAGCATTACACCTTTAAAAAAGTGCATTCTGCCCAGCCGGTGTGGCTCAGAGTTTGAATGTGGACCTATAGACCAGGAGATCATGGTCAGGGTACCGTACATGCCTGGGTTGTGGGGTAGATCCCCAGGGTGGAGCGTGCAGGAGGCAGTCGATCAATGATTCTCTCTCATTCTCCCTCATCACTGATGTTTCTATCTCTCTCTTCCTCTCCTTTCCTCTCTAAAATTTATATATATATATAGTACATTCCTTCATTAAAAATATTTTATTGCTAAATAATGTTAACCATCATCTGAGCCTTCAGCAGTTCTTAATCTTTTTGCTGGTGGGGGGTTTTGCCTGATGTCCATGCAAAAGCAGTATCTGTTAAATGCAATGGATATAGAGACGTAGCTGTAGATAAAGGTGCGGACACAGAGATTCGCTTGATTGGACGAGGCCCACCACACCACGGAGGCTCATCTGCTTTACTCACAGTCTGAAGATCTGAAAGGTAACTACAGCTTTAAGGCACCTCCCAGCAACATCTGGACTGGAGTTTGCTCTGAGAGGCTCAGGTAAAGTGGATTTTGTTCAGAAGATCTGAAACGTGGTCTGCAGCACAGGACACATTTTCCCTCAGTTTTCCCGTTTCGATCACATAGTCTATTCTAACACGAGAGCTGGAGTAATGCTGCTGAGACATGAAGCCAGTCATGGCTGCCCACCCCCGGCTCTCCAACGCCTTACCACCTCGCTCGGAACAAAATCCAGAGCCCTTACAATGACCCCCACGTCCCACACGATCTGCCCCGCAGTGTCCCCCACAGCCACGGGCACGCTTCCACCTCAGGCCTTTGCACCTGCTGTCTCCTCTCCCTGGAAGGCTCTGCCCCCAAACACCTACAAGACTTATTCCTTCCCCTCCATTTCCCTCCACAGCGCTCCCAGCTTCTGCCGCAGGATTTATTTCAGTTAAGCAGTCAATGTCTAAGTTATGCATTGTTGTGCTTTCTGCTGTATCCCAAAGCCCAGCGCTGTGCCTGGCACATAGAAAGCAAATGCATATTTCTGGGGGTGGGGGTGGGGGGGGTAATAATTACTGAATCCTGGCAAAGATGGGGAGGTGTGAAGGATATTGGCAGGTGTTGAGTAAAACAGAAGATTACAGAAACCAACAAAGCAGATAAAGTGGAGACAGAACATATTAATTCTAAGGCTGTGTGGGTGGCACCAAGGGGTCACTCACCAATGTGCAGTGACTAGTGTGCTTGCGTCAACAGAGACCCCCTCCCCACTTTTCCAGGACTCCCACCGCTCTCAGAGAGGACGCCCTACAGGGGCGAGGAGGCACCGTTCCAGAGGGCCCGGAGGACACAGAGGAGGAAGAACTGGCTACGCAACACACGTGGAGAATGCGCCTTGTGAGGAGGGCATGCCTCTTCGGGGATTCTTCATTATGTGCTGTTGCTAATAGCGAAATGCATCGACTCCGCAGAATCAGACGAATGCGACTTAGCCAGCAAGAATGTGGCTCGGTCACCGCGATGTGTAGAGACCTTGGAGTGACACAGAAGATGGGATTTTAGAGCTGGGACACTCCCGTGACCATGAGCGAGGGAGGTGGCACTAGGAAAGAGCTGAAGATGCATGGCCCCTGGTTTGAGTTCCAGATAAAGGGGACTCCGCTGCATGTGTGCAGCTGAGAATATGCTGAGCAGAGCGCCGACTATCTTCTCCTGTGGCTCTAGTCGGGGCCAGGGTGACTGTGCCCGGCATCTGAGGACTCAGATCGCGTCTCCTGCCCGTGTCCCTGTGTCACGGTGTCCAAGCAAGAGCCCAGAGCAGGAGCCTACGAGGGACAGGCCGTCACTGCTAAGGCTGGACCTGTGGCCCAGGAGAAGGGCCTACTCCTCTGGCAGGGGACTACGCTGGGCCCAGGCTAGTCTCTCCCAGTGAGCATGGCCCTGCAGACAGCAGACTCCTCCACGCCAGGGCTCGTCGTAACTCATGGGTGATTCCTAGAATAAATATGGGTGGGAGTATCCCAGGAGTTCAGAGACAGAGAAGAATATGGTCTCTGCCGTCGAGGAGCATGGACTGGTGGAGAGGCAGAACCAAAAGGAGTGGGCTCCAGGAGCCAGGGGAGAGGAGAGTGGGCATGAGGCCAGGAGAGAGCGGGCTGGGCTTGCAGCCGCAGAAGGCTTCTCCACCGGGGCCATTCCCAGAGGGGCCTACAGGCTAAGCAGGAGCCTGCCCTGGAGAAGAGGAGGACGGGCAAACCATGCAAAAAGGAGAGCACACGCAAAGGCAAACCTGTGCACAAGCTTAAACCACCAGGGGGCCAGTAAAGAAACTCTAGGGACAGTGATCCTGGGGTCCAAGTAGGGGAAGCTGGGATGGGTGTCTGTGATGGTGGGGCCTGCTGTCCTCCCGTAGGGCCTGCTGTCCTCCCGTAGGGCCTGTTGTCCTCCCGTAGGACCCGCTGTCCTCCCCTGGGACCCGCTGTCCTCCCCTGGGACCTGCTGTCCTCCCGTAGGGCCTGTTGTCCTCCCGTAGGACCCGCTGCCCTCCCCTAGGACCTGCTGTCCTCCCATAGGGACTGCTGTCCTCCCCTTGGGCCTGCTGTGCCAGCCAAGAATTGAGAACCTGAAGTCGACTGTACCTGCAGAGGAGGTCAGCAAGCCGCAGGGGAGACAGCTGGATTACATAGGAAGGGCTTTTCCAAGAAGCCATGTGACAAGCCCTGATGTTTCTAATAACAGATCCCGTAAGGCTCCAGCCACAGAACCCACAAAATCACATGCTCCAGCCACAGAACCACAGAGTCTTGTGCTCCAGCCACAGAACTCACACAGCCCCGTGCTCCAGCCACAGAACTTACAAAATCACATGCTCCAGCCACAGAACCCACAGAGTCCCGTGCTCCAGCCACAGAACCCACACAGCCCCGTGCTCCAGCCACAGAACCCACAAAATCACATGCTCCAGCCACAGA
>PVJC01052063.1:0-11271 GCA_004026665.1 Murina feae
GAGGAGGACTCCTAGTGTTTTCACTTCCCTTACCGTTTTGCTCAGAATCAGCCCTGATGATTTCTAAGCAATCCATAGAGCACTTACAGCTTGCACGAAGCTTATCAATTTGCCTTTGTGGTTAATATGGTCCAAATTTGATAAAAGAAGCTTGGCTCGAGACTTGAGTGATTTGATTGGATTATTCTTTCTCTTGTCATAAATTTTAGTTTAAACACACACACACGCACATACACACATACACACCAAACTAGAGATCCTGCCACTTCCTATTCCACCCAAACCTTGGATGGGGACTTTAACAACTATAACAATATAAAATATACAGTGTGCTTAGCTTTTCCTGCCTCACTCCCTCCGGAAGCCTTTTCCTCTTAGAAATGACCTGGAATCAGAATGTTAGAGTTGGAAGGAATCTCAGGGATCACCTCACGCTGACATGAGGGAGGTGAAATGACTCGCCCTGCAGGAGTCCTCAGACTTCCTTTCTAGTTTGAGGCATAGAAAGTGTGAGAGCAGCTCAGCACCTGCAAGTGCATGCCAACAGCAGGAGGACAATTAAAAAGTGCTTTTCCTTTTCCATCTGAAACATCTCTCCATGTATTCATTTGTTTAGCTCCCTTCAGTCTGGCCACAGACTACAGCCTTCCCCCGATTTCACTAGTTTCCTCTGCACTAAGAAGCTCATCATATCCTACGAAAGTCCTGGAATTTAAGGAGGTTCTACAACAACGTTTGCTTCCAGGTATTTCCTTCTTATTTCTTCTCTAAAATTATGTTGGAAGGAATTGGTAGCAATTAATCCAAATTTTTCTCCTTAGAGAGAAGGTCAAGTGTAGGACTTAGCAGATATAATGGTCCCAAATAATATGTATGGCTAACTCTTGTTTCCCAGTCATCAAATTCACACCATATTTCTCTGTGCTTTGGGGCTTCCAGTCATGTACAGCTTTTGTTTCCTAAATATGAGAGAATTTGGAAGTTATCCTAAATCCCTCATGTCTATATCACAAGAGAATTGCCCCCCTGGCTTTCCAGTACAGAAGGATGTGAGCCATGGGGTTCTATGGCAGAGTTTCTCTGCCTTGGCACTATGGGCATGTGAGTCAGCTAATTGTTTGTTGAAGGGGCTGCCCTGTGCACTGTAGAATGGTTAACATCATTCATGGCCTCTACCCTCTAAATTCCAGTAGCAGCCCTCCAGCTGTGACAATCAGAAAATGTCCAGCCCTGGCCAGTGTGGTTCACTTGGTTGGGCATCAACCCGTGTACTGAGAGAGAGGTTGCCAGTTCCATTCCCAGTTGGGGCACATGCCCTGGGTTGTGGGCTGGATCCCAGGTGGGGGGTGTGCAGGAGGCAGTCAATCTATAAATGTTTCTCTCTCTCTCAAATTTCAATAAACTATGCTTTTAAAAAGTGTCCAGATATTGCTAAATACCCCAGGGTGTGTGTGTCTGTCAAAATTGCCACATTAGAATCATTGTTTTAAAGGAATGTTCTTAGTTCTCCCAAAAGCATCAGGTGTACACACACACACACACACACACACACACACACACACACCCCCTCAACAGGAAGGAGGACTTCCTAGCAGTAGTGGACCAGTTGGGGCTGAGGAGACAGTGCCAGGAGGCTGTTCTGTGAAGACCCCTCCTTGACTGCCCTCCCCTGTATGAGAGTTGCCAACAGCAGGAACTTCTTAGCCCTGGCCTGTGAAGAGGGGGTGCTTTCTTTGCAGACAGGGAAACCTATAGTTCCAGAGCTAGACTCATTTCTTCCTATGATGTTGCAGGAATACTTACAATATGCTTGTGTACATTTTAGTAACTTCTATCCCTTGAATTTTCAGTGACACAGGAAGAGATACAATTTAAACCAGAATCCCTCTGTAAGATGCTGTTCTCAGATCATAAAGAACTGGAGGAACTCATGAAGACACAGATACGTCCTATCTCGCGGGGGATTGTGATATTTTCTCGAAGTTGGGCTAGTGATATTGGCTTAAGGAAAGAGCAGAATGTCTTGTGTGACGCCCTCCTAATAGCGGTGAACAGCCCCCTGGTACTCTATACAATCTTGATGCACCCGAGTGGGCCCGAAGGGCCCAGGTATGCCCGCAACACTGCTCGTCAGTTAAAGCAGAAACTGGGAACTGTTGGTGGTTACACAGGGAAAGTGTGTGTCATTCCGAGACTACTGCACCTGCCGGGCACACAGTCTAGACCCTGTGGAATCCCTGTGCACTACCCCCGACCCTACCAGCTTGCTGATGAGGAGGAAATGGAAGACTTGTTGCAGGCCCTTATCGTGGTGGTCTTGCTGTGCTCTCGATCCCTCCTGAGTGACCAGCTAGGCTGTGAGTTTTTCAACTTGCTCATAGAGGAGCAGTGTGAGTTGCTTTCAGAGAGCCTTCAGGAGACGCGAGAATTGTTCATCCACTGCTTCCCAGGAACCAGGAAGACAGCCCTCGCCATCAAGATCGTGGAGAAAATCAAGGACCTGTTCCACTGCAAACCAAAAGAGATCCTGTATGTTTGCGAACATGACTCCCTGAAGGATTACGTGGCGTGAGTGTTTCACTGACTAAACACAGTAAATGTGCTGAGTCAGTCTTTTCAACAGTATCACCAAAGTAATTTGTGTTACTTAAGATTTTGCAATGCCTTAGCTAAGCAAGTGCAAGAGCCCAAACATTTGCAGGTGACCAGGTAGTTGAGCTGTAAATGGGTACTTTGCTATTTCCAGCCTTCAATATTTCATCATAAATCAGCCACGTCTGCATACCTTTAAGTTTATATGACCAGGAACAGTTTCTCACAATCTGTGGTCTTAAATGTAAAGAAAAGTAGAAATGAACCTATCTGGCTTTAAAGAAACATTTGCTTGCTGCTTAATATTTTAAAGTCACAGTATATTTCAGGTGATGAGACATTCTACCTAGTAGAAACTTGAATTTAAGTACCATTTGATTTTGCTTATAAAAGATTTTCATTTGTTTGACTTGTTCTGAATCAATAATTTTAGAGGACATACAAATCTGCTTCTGATTTAAATATTTAGCTTTTAATTTAGTAAAAGAAATTGGTTGCTTTGTAGTTCAGCAAATGAGGGCAAACTCATTTTCATTTTTGTCTGGTTTACTTATTTATTCAACAAATCTTTTTGAACACCGTGTGTATGTTAGGTACTGTATACATTGAGTGTTAGTGGGGATAAAGATATTGAAAACCTGGCCATAAAGCCCAAAAAGGGGGACAAAAAAATAAGCAATGTGAATATTGTAAAATTAGTATGATAGTAAAGATATGCTTACGTTAATTTGGGCTGAAGATTGGTCAGCAAATACTCCCCAGTGAAGGAGATCCCTAAGAAGGATACACTCTTAAGAAGTCAGTAGGCGCCCTAACTGGTTTGGCTCCCTGGATAGAGCTTCGGCCTGAGGACTGAAGGGTCCCAGGTTCGATTCAGGTCAAAGGCATGTACCTTGGTTTCGGGCACATCTTCAGTAGGGGTGTTCAGGAGGCAGCTGATCCTTGTTTCTAACTCTCTATCCCTCACCCTTCATCTCTGTAAAAAAAAAAAAAAAGAAGAAGAAGAAGAGGTTAGTAGGCAAAGTGAATAAAATGAGGGCTTTTGAAGCAAAGGGCTTAGAGAATCAGAAGGGTAAGTCTGACTAGAGCAGTGCGGGGGCAGAGGAGTCTGGTTATGTAGTAGGTGATGAAATTGGAAAGGGGCAGATGCCATATTGTGAAAGATTTGTAAATTGTGCTATGGGTTAAGTTCTTTATTGTGCTTCATAGGTAAGTTTAACAATGCTCAAGTCCAAGGCAAATGCAACTCAACAAGTATCTCTTGAACCCTAGTGTGAGGAGGATACAGAGAATGGCTACGAATCAGTGAGTTTCTTCAGGATAGCTACACCGTCCAAACTGGAAGAGAAGAACATGAACAGTTGTGAGTCAGGGCACAGGGAGTAAAGCCCCAGGGACTGCGTATGGAACATCAGAAAATCTATAGGCACGAGTGATATTACCTGGATCCAAATTAGAGGAGGCAGCAATCCAACTTGATGGTTTCTTGCCTCCTCTAAGGTGTTCCTCCTCCTCTGATATGCTACAACATACTATACAGGAAAACCGAACACGCTAAACAGGTCACAGCCCTGAAGATTTATTACCCTATTTGATATGACATGGAACTCAGCAGCCTCTTCATGTTTTCCTCACCAAAATCTAATGAGGCTTCTGGTTTTGTATCACATGGAAAAGGGGGGATGGGGTTTGCTTTAGAGGTATTTACCCATACCTCTTTTCCACATAAAAAGGTATGTTATGCCTTTAGCTAACTGTTCTCTAGCTCTAAAAAGGACAGAAAGTAAAGGGCTTGTCTTCAGGGATTGTCAAGCAGCAGAAATGGACTACTAATAGAAACAATAACGTTCCTACCTGGGTTTATTTCAAAAGTTTCACATGCACATTTAACTAGATAACCCTGAAGAGTAGGGTGTACAATTAAGTATTCTCTCTATCAAGTAACTTGCAAGTAGAGCAGTTTTGTAGTATTCAGTACACAACTGAATCAAGTAATCATCCCCCCGGTGAGAACTAGTCTCTCATTTCAGTCCCGAGAGTAATGAGTGCATGGTGTGGCCTGAAACGCGATTCTGTCTTTCATCCTTACAGCCACCAAACCCCCTGCCAGGCTGTGACGCGGAAAACCTTCATGCAAGGGGAGTTCCTGAAGATTAAACACATAGTGATGGATGAGACGGAGAATTTCTGCAGTGTGTATGGTGATTGGTACAAGAAGGCTAAAGGTATCATCCACCCAGAGGTGAGGGGAGCTGGAAGGAAGAGCCTTCACCACGGGGTTCTCTGGCTTTTTCTGGACCCCTTCCAAGTCCATCATGCTGATATCAACGGCCTCCCCCCTCCATCTGCTCAGTTTCCCCGGAAAACCATCACCAGAGGGATCCACTGTTCTCTGGAAATAGCAATGGTCATGAAACAAGAAATGAAGAAGATCCAAGAAAATCCTCCCTCCAGCATGTCTGCGGACACACCGGCACTGTTCAGGGAAGCGGCCTACGAGGAGGCCATGCGAGCCCAGGCTCTCCCTGGGGCGTGTGAAACAGAGACCAACCTGACTATAGAGCAAATTGCAAAGTACGTGGCAGAGAGATGTCACAACCTGTTCCAGTGTGGCTATCTGCCCAAAGATATAGCAATTCTGTGCAGGAGAGGGGAGGACAGAGGACGCTATGAGCTTGCACTGACAAAAGCAATGGAATTAATTGAGACCCACAGAGCAGCAACAGTAGTGTTCAGCCAGGCCTCTGGGGTTTTGGGCAGTCACATCATTTTAGACAGCGTTCAGCAGTTTTCAGGCCTAGAGAGGAGTATTGTGTTTGGGCTTAGCCCAGAATGCACTCCTTCAGAGGAAACTCATAAGCTCTCCTTTGCCTCAAGAGCCATTAAACACCTCTACCTGCTTTATGAAAAGAGAACAGCTTTCTGAAAATTATTTCAAACAATACAGGAAGCCATAAGGAGCAGAGTCCCTTCTCCCAGGCAGGTGGCAGGTACTCCTTTTCACATATTACAAATGAGGAGCTCAAGGCACAATCAGTATGGCAGAGAGCCACAGAAATGTCTCTTGGGACTGATCCTGCCATGGCATTTGTGTCACTGTCTTTTTCCCAGTCTACTTCACCTCCTCAATGTACAATTACAACAGACATATAATTGGTCCCCTGCCTCTGGATTTTTCTTGTCTAATCTAACTTTCATCCTGTCAACCAGATATGGTCTCCTCAAACAGAGAACTGATTTTATGACATTCCCTGCTAATGTATCTTCAGTGAGTCCCTGCAGTGTTTAAACCAAGCCATTTTTCAAGGCTTTCCATGATATACCCTGACTTACTCTCTTAACACAGCCTTTGTTATCTTCCAGTGTTTCTAATATACCCAGCCTTGATGACCTATTTTGGGGATGTGAGGTAGGGTGCCCTTCAGGCTACTTACTTTGACTGGGGCTCTCAAGGTACTACCTTGGTTGGCACCTCATACTGGCTGTGGGTCTCAAGCTTCATAGGCTCAGAACTTGATTTCCTCTTTGCACCAAGTTTGGATCAGTTTCTTGGGCATGGCTTTATGTTAATCAAGCTCACAAAAGACCAAGGCATAACTGACAATGCGACTGTGTCAATTTACAGTGAGGATTATAGCAATAAGTGGGCCAGATGCTCTTGCTGATCAACACATGCAGTAGTAACATAGGAAGCCAAATTACATAAGCATAGCTTTCCAGCAAGGGGAGCTAGTAATATGATCCAATGCATGGCTTAAAGCTGTGATAGACTATTACAAACATCTCTAAAATAGGGATATTTCCATCACAAGGTCAGATTTACAAAAAAAAAGGGGGGGGCAAATTTCGAATGCTAAGAGTGACTAGTTGGTCCATATTCTTTGCCTTAAATGATTTTTTCTTTCTTTCTGAGTTTCTAAAGTAAACCACCAACCTTCTCCTCACTCCTCTAACACATAACAATACTTTACTCACATTCATTTTCTACCTGTTAATACTTTCATCTAGACTAGAAGCTGCTTCTACCCTGCCATTGGCCTGGGAAGTAGTCTATCAGGGGTCTTTGCACATCCCTAAACTTTTCCTTTATGACTTGGTGTTAATTTTATAATTCAACTCTAAGAGTTCGTGGGGAGCCTGGATGGCAGTTCTACCACCGATGGTGCCTATACATTCTTGGCTCCTGGCTGTGGCTGTGCCATTTTCTCAGCCTTCAAACCCCTTTCTGCTCCCTCTACCTGTTGAAATTCTCACTTGCCAATCAAGTCCTTGTTCAATTAAACATGGTCTTTTCTGTCACAGCCTTTCTGTGGCTTAAAAAATGTGTTTAAAGGATAACACCCAACTCATTCTAAACTATACCAAAGTAGTTGTTGGCATAGCAAGTCTATGTAATACCTTCCTATCACATCTTCTTGCCAATGTATGTGCAATACATTAGAGATAAAATCAGAGGTCCCTTTGTCTAGTCAGCTCCCCAAATAACTAAGCCAATCATGTGCTTTTCAATTCAATTTTGTTTTTCTGTCTGTAAGGTTTTTTTAATTGCTTTGGAATTATTCCTCTATTTTTAACTTCTAGAAAGGTTGGGACAACTTTATTAATGCTGGGGAGGCCTCGATGCAGGAGAAAGTATGGAAATATTCTTTTGGCCATAATTCCAGATAAAGCCCATCCCTTTCCAAGAGGTAGGAGAGCAGGCAGGGCTTGTGAAGTGCTCTTGGCTGCCTTTCTGAACTGCTCAGACCACCAGATGGGCCCCTGTGAATTTTCCTCTCCAGAGAACCTTTCTCTTACCTCCTTGTCGCACCAATTACTTGATGTTATTCCTTTATATCTTTCCTTGGGGGCCTCCGGGTACTTTTAGATGGGATAAAATCAAGTGCAGTAACTAATTCGTTTTTGATGATGCAAAGGATACCGGTGTGCTAACATTTGGATAATGGGCGAAGTATGAATTCTCTCAAAATAATTTAAAGGATCAAAAGTGGAGGGGGATTGCAGGAGTGAAGAGAACAGGGAACTGCTATGCAGTATTTTAATCATAAACCTCAGGACCATTTAACTTTTCAAACTTTATGCATGCATTATGTAATTTTTGATAATTTATTTTAAAAATAATTGTTTTTAAATAATTGTTTTGTTTGAGAGTCCTTGTCAGTTCTCAGTCTACTAAAACAGCTCAGTCAGGTTTAAAATAGAAGGCCTCACCCAGTGATTCTCAACTCCTGATGCTCATTATGATCATCTGAGGAGCTTTAAAAATACCAGTGATCCAGCCCAACACCAGACCAATTAAATGAGAATCCCTGGGCATGGGCTTGGCCATTGGTATTTATTAAAAGTTGTCCAGATGATTCTAATTGGCCACCAGGGTTTAGAACATGGGACCCATCTCCTGGTCTGTTCTTTCTATCCTCAGATAGATGTGTACATACTTCTCTTCCCTTTAGATTGTGAGATCCTTGAGGGTAAGGATGGTCATTTTCACATCTTTATTTCCCCAAAAGCAACTAGTGTAGTGCCTCAAACATGGAAGGTGCTCATAATTATTTGTTGAATGGATTTGCTAATTTCAGAAAATCAGAATCTACTAGGGATAATGTTTATATTTAATGAAATGAATACCTAATTTTGGAGACTTCACAGAAGCCAATGTGGGAATAATCAGCACTGCAATAATGAAGAACAGGAAGATAATGGAATTTAAGCCGTTTGTTTTAGGCAACAGGCAACATTACAGATCCATGCAGATGGAAGTTCATGAGGTTTGAGTTTGAGATTAGCAATTGGTGGGGACTAGGAATAATTGACTACCTTGCCTGTACTTAGAATTCTAAATTTTTCTAAAGACCCTAAATATAATGGAGAAAACAGTTAGTTTGATGAACTAATTTGCCTGCTATAAGAAGCTTCTAAAACTTACTTTAAAAAAAAGGGGGGTATTTCTGGCCTGGTGGCTCAGTTGGTTAGAGTGTCATCACAATAAACCAAAGTTGCACGTCCAGTCCTTGGTCAGGGCACATAAAAAACATAATCAATGAATGTATAAATAAGTGCAGCAACAACTAGATGTTTCTCTCTTTCTCTTTCTCTCCCTTCCCCTCTCTAACATCAGTTATAATATAAATAAATAAATTTAAAAAATAAAAAGAAGAGTAATATAGTTCCATTGCGTTAAATTTGAGAAATGGAGAAAAGCAAAATAAAAAGTTCTTATCATCTTGTTACCCAGGCCCAGTTTTTTCTTCTTCATTTTTGCTCACTTATTTCTGTCCTTTGTTGATATGCAAAAATATTTTTACAAGTTGTACAATCCACTTTATATCCTGTGCATATGTTTTTCCATATAACCTTTTCTAGTCTGTACTATTGTTCCCAATATTTCTCCCTCTCCCAATACCTATACCCTTTATAGTTCCTAACATTAGAGCTGGAGTATATTTTCCCATCCCCTTGATGTGGGCTTGGCCGTGTCACTATTTGGCCAATGAAATGTTAGTGCAGAGGCTTTACGCGTTTCAGTATGACACTGTTCTCCTGGGCTGCTGCCCTTGTGAAGACTATGCTTTGGGCAGCCCACCAGTCACTGAGGAAGGAGAGATGTGAAACAGTTTTGAACTCAACTCACGAAATGGAGCCAAGTTTGACTGATCCAACCAGATAGCCAGAACCCAACTGATTTGCAATGTGTACGTGGTAAATAAGTGCTTATTATTGTGTGACTGAGATTTCAAGTGTGTTTCTTTTGCAGCAGTGACTGACTAATGCAGGCATTTCCCCATGTTGAAGCATTGTTTTAAAAATTATCATTTTAAATAGTTGCACAATTTCCCAGCTAGATTACACAAAATTTCAATGATTATTCTTCTATTAATTTGGATCACTAGTAATTTTACACTATTGAAATTAAACCAGGCCCATACTCAGGGATACAACACAAACTTTGCTTCCTTCAGTGTATTTATAAATCCCCAGAGATGATATTATTGGATCAAAGGTGTGGCCTAGATAAAATTTTCACTTTATTTATATTGGTGCTGATGGGAAGCGCATAGAAAAACCCTAATCACTGTACCTGACAACATACAGAGTTGTTACCTTAAGTAAGAGAACAAAATGCTGACATCCGGTTCTGAAGGCAAAAAACAAAGGACATCGGTATCAATCACAGAAACAGGTGGCTTAGAACGTGCTGTCTCTGGAGAGAGACCAAGGCTCATAACCCTAGCCTAGAACCCTACAAGAAGAGAATGAGGAGACAGCAAGATGGTGGCATAAGGTAAACACTGTAAATGCAGACGTGAAAAACAATTTCAGAAAAACCACGAAAAGAACACACGGAAAGGCTGGCTGAGTGAAAATCCTACAACTAGAAAAGAGTCTGAGACTCAGAGGAGCGGCGGAAGCACGGGGCTCGGGGAAAGGGCTGGTGCCGGAGGTCGCGGTTCTTTTCCAAAACGGAGAGAGCCACAAGTTCCCAGCGGCTCTGAACTCCAGTTCCAGGCGAGTTTCTGAGGACCCAGACACCCGGAGAAGGGGGACTGACTGGCACCAGGAGGAAATCCAAAGCGGGTTTTTCTCAGCGTTGCTTGCAGCAATTACCGTGGGACACAGAGACCTGGTGTCTCTCAGCGCAGGGCTGAGAAGCGCCATAGCTATTTGCTCCGCCCTGCCCTGCAAAGTCCCTGAGGCCCCGCCCCTCCCAAGCTGCATCAGAGGCTTTTGCATATAAAAGACTGAGTAGCCTAAGGCAAAGGCTAACTCAACACCTCCTTAAAGATACAGGAGCCAGCCCCACCCAGTGGCCAGAGTGGGACTAACCTAAACAAAACAGATCCACAAGGAACATACTTGGGGCAGATGCAGTGAGCATAAAAGCCCCACTGAAACTACTCTTGCCCCATAAGGGTGTCTCCAGCACAGAAGTTCTCCCACTGTAGACACAGCTGACTCTCATAACCAAGTGGCTTAGAGGTTAATCCCTCGCAGTGATAGCCTAACTCAGAAAGGGAAGCAGCCAAAATGCGGAGACAAAGAAACAGATCACAAATGACAGAGATGGAGGAAAGAAAACGACAGGATATAGAGTTCAAAACCACGGTTATTAGGTTTTTCAAGAAATTTCTAGAGACTGCCAATAAATTTAGTGAGGCTGCCGATAAATTTAGTCAGCTCCTCAATGAATCTAATGAGACCCTCAAGGATATGATAAAGGGCCAACTAGAAATTAAGCGTACAATGACTGAAATAAAGAATATTATACAGATATCCAACAGCAGACGAGAGGATCGCAAGAAGCAAGTCAAAGATATGAAATATGAAGAAGCAAAACCCACCCAGCGGAAAAAGCAAAAAGAAAAAAGAAAAGAAGAAAAAAGAAAAGGATCAAAAAGTATAAAGATAGTGTAAGGAGTCTCTGGGACAACTTCAAGCGCACAAACATCAGAATTATAGGGGTGCCAGAAGAAGAGAAAGACCAAGATATTGAAAACCTATTTGAAGAAATAATGACAGAAAACTTCCCTCACCTGGTGAAAGAAATAGACTTCCAAGTTCAGGAAGCGCAGAGAACTCCAAACAAAAGGAACCGAAGGAGGACCACACCAAGACATATCATAATTAAAATGCCAAGAGCAAAAGACAAGGAGAGAATCTTAAAAGCTGCAAGAGAAAAGC
>PVJC01052064.1:0-11266 GCA_004026665.1 Murina feae
CAACAACAACAATTCTTTAGTTCTTAATTGTTTATTTATCCCCTCTTGACTCATAGAGAAATCATTTGAAATATAGTCATCCTTTCCGCTGCTCTTGTTCTGGGTAAGCATACACATCTTTAGTGTTGCAAGTTTTCTTTATTGGGCAATCCCAGAAAACTGGAAACTCTGAGATGAGGAGTTGAAGTCCATTCAGCTCCACTAAATGCCATTTCTGCAGCTTTCAGCTTTTGTCTTAAACAGAAGCAACATTTTCTGAGTAACCACTAAATGCATTTTATTGATCCTCTCTTAACAACAAAACTGTAAGGGAAATCTTTTTTCTCTGTTTCAACTGATGAACTTAAGGTTCAGAGAGGTTAAAACTTGTACAAGTAAGGGGTACAGAGAAGTAATTAAGATCATGGACTCAAAATCAGATCTAGGTTCAAACCTCATGTTTTACTTTATACATAAGAGTTTGGAAAAACTATTACATGCCTGTGAATTATATTTTTTGTAATTGTACAATAGGGAGAATACTATCAACCTCATAGTATTGCCATGTGGATTGAGATACATAAAGTTCCAAGCTCAAGATAAACACTCAATAAATAGTGGTGATTACCATTAAAGTCACATCTGGTAAGTAGTAATGTTCAGATTCCCCCTCCCCCTTCTGAAGATAACATTGGTAAATTTTTACTTTCTTATTTTAGATAATCCATGGATTAAAGACAAAGTAATAAGCATCAATTACCTTCAAGCTGAACTTGGAGGCTAGGAAAATAAATTATTACATGCAAATATTGGAGAAGATACAAAATACATTGCAACTAGCCTATTGAAAATACCATTCTGAATTGTTAAAAGCATTGGCTTTCTTCCCTATTCCTGATTATTAGGCTTAAAATATCAAGAGTATCTTTAACTCATAGAAGAGTGTGCAGAGTTGTCTTACAGGTGCACTTAAAGAAGTTAACAGCTCATTTAAGTTAATAACTAACTTTACAATACTTTCTATTCATCCCTGACACAATGGTGGATGCCTGGCAAATGTTACCTCCTAATATAATTTTCCTCTCTATATATCTTCACTTCTCAGGGGGTAGAGAGATCAAAGCCTCAATCCTATTTTATTCTTTCTGCTATAACTGCGTGTTTGGCAAAGAGCTCTCTATATAATAGGCTGGGAGGTATGGTGGTTGATTATAATGGGCAAGGAAGAAATGATTTGGACCAGAGTATTTCCAAAACAAAATCTGTGACTCTACTGAAAACCTGTAGAGAGAAAAGGCAGGCATGTTATTTTTTTAAAAAAAATACTACTTATCAGGGTTTTATAATTACAAAAACACGCTTATTGCAAAAATTTTGGGATATACAGAAAAAATAGAAAATTTTAGAAGAAAAAAATCATCCAAGTTTCTACCCTCAAAGTCAGTTGCACTCTAATGCCTTTTCTTTAGGTGCCTTCTTGTTACCAAGACGCTCCATCGACCCTTCTGTCCTTTCTTTCCTCCTTCCTTTCTCACATACCTAGTGGCTTCATGCCATCTTTTATTCACTCACCCACACACACACCCCTCATGCTGTAGCCCAGTATTAAAATCTGGCCCATACATCAGACTTCTCATAATCCTCTCACTCTCTCTAAAAGTTTTAAATGACCTGCGTACCATTTCCTTGGGCTTCAACCCTCTCCATAAATTAACCTGGTAAAGCACCTGTTTATGGTTGCAACTATGCTCCACAGATCTTAGTATTTTCAGAAGAGATTTTAGAGGGTTGGGAGTTCAGGTAGCCCAACGAAAGAGCCAGTTAGTGGAGGTAAGACCATCAAATGTGTTAAACAAATATTTACTAAGCACCACTGGAAGGAGCATCACAGTATAGTAAAAAAATAAAAAATAAAATAAATAAAAATCTAGAGACTTTTACAACCCAGTGACATAAACAGATAGATCTTTCAGACAGAAAATCAGCAAGAAAACAGCAGCCTTAAATGACACATTAGACCAGATGGATTTAATTAATATTTTTAGAGCATTTCATTCTAAAGCAGCAAATAAAGACCCTTTTCAAGTGTACACGGAACATTTTCCAGGGCATAGCACATGTTAGGCCACAAAACAACTCTCAATAAATTTAAAAAGATTGAAACCATATCAAGCAAGCATCTTCTCTGACTATATATAATGGTATGAAACTAGAAATCAGTTACAAGGAAAAAACCCCTGAAAAACACACAAACACAGGAAAGTTAACAATGTGATCAGTTAGAAAATGGCTGAAGGACGTGAATAGACACATCTCCAAGGAGAACATACAAGGCCAATAGGCAAATGAAGAGACGCTCATCACTAATCATCAGAGGAATGCAAATTAAAACCACAATGAATTACCTATTATCTCACACATATAAGAATGGCTATCACTAATAAATCAACAAACAGCAAATGTTGGGGAGGATGTGGAGAAAAGGGAACCCTCATGCACTGCTGGTGGGAATGCAGATTGGTGCAACCATTATGGAAAACAGTATGAAGGTTCCTAAAAAAATAGAAAATGAAATATACCATAGGACCCAGCAATTCTACTGGGTATTTATCCAAAAAAAAAAAAATCCCAAACACTGATTCAGAAAGATATATGCACTATTGCAGCACTGTTAACAATAGGCAACAAATGGAAACAACCCAAGTGCCCATCAATAGACAACTGGATCAAGAAGATGTGGTACATATATACAATGGAATACTATTTGGCCATAAAAGTGAATAAAATTTTACCCTTTACAATAGCATGGATGGACTGAGAGGATATTATGTTAAGTGAAATAAGTCAGAGAGAGAAAGACAATGCTATATGACTTCACTTACTAAAAAACAAAATAAATGAGCAAACAAATAGAAACAGACTCATAGATATGGTGAGCAGACTGATAGTTGCCAGGGGAGATTTTGAGGGACTGGGATTAAGAAGTACAAATTGGTAGTTACAAACTAGTCCTGGGGATTCAAAAGTACTACATAGGGAATATAGTTAATAATATTGTAATTGCTATGTATGATGCCAGATGGGTACTTGAAATAGAAGTACTATGTTATGATTATCTAATCATAATGCTGTATATCTGAAACTAAAACAAAATAATACTGAATGTGATATAATTAAAAAGCAAGCTTTTTAAAAATCTAGATTTAAGTCCAACTACTCACTGGCAAGCAACAAGTTAATCTCTCTGAGCCTCAGTGAAGTGGTAAGGACAATTTCATAAGCTTTTCAAGAAGCTTTAATAAATAAGAAATATAAAATGCTTGGCCCATACGAGTTCCTTTAAAGATTAGTGCAAAGTGATAAAAAAATGAATTAGACATGATTCATGTCCTCAGAGAGCTTACTATATAGGAGACTAGATAAGACACATATAAAAACAACCATAATACTGAATTTTAAAAACTCATTAAGATCCATGTACATATTCCTATTTTACAGTTGAGGAGACTGATGCTCAGAGGAAGGGAAATGACCTGACCAAGGTCACACAGGTAGAAAGTTGCAAAGTCAGCATTTGAACCCAAATGTGTGGTACACTATACAACATAGGCACTTGCCTTTTTAAACCTGCTTATATGACTAACCCTTGATGCCAGCAAATATCATCTTGCTAAAGCAAAAATACAGATTCCATTTTGGAAATTTGTCTAAAATTTAGATCATGACATAACACAGGAAGGGTTTGGGGATTGGATCAGAATATCTAGGGCCTCAAATTTAAATTTTTGACCCTCCTATTCAAATGAGACCATTCATGTAGTCACAGAGATACATGGAACATTTTAATCACACGACTTCAAACAATTCCCATTACACTTCTCAAGGTTGCTTACAGTCTGTACTGATGGGATTTTTTTAAATAAGTATTATAATTATCATGTCAATATCATATTGTATTTTCTCAGGGTTAAAAATGTTAATCTGTTTAATTTAAATAGATAAAACATCCCACAAGTTTTATAACCTTATTTTGTCATTTTATTATTTTATTCTGAAAGCCCCAAGAAATGAGAAAGGCGACACTTCCCTCCACCAATCCTGTGATGTTCATGAGGCCCAAGCAGGAAGGGAATCCATCATGCACGCAGGCAGGACCTTGTCTTTCATGCAGCCCACATGCTGTCCCAACGACCTCCAGACCCAGGGGATTTCCCCCAGAGCAGGGCTGCTACTACTACCAGGTGGCCAGGCAGCGGAGTGAGTGTTCAGGGCCTTTGGGTCTCATACTGGTGGCCACACAGGCCAATAGTGACATTAAACAGAAATGTCTTCTTACATTGATGTGAAGGTATGACCAGTGTCACTTGATCATCAGGCAGGCCTTCCATGATTTATTGACTTAAAACTTCCTTTTTTTTAAAAAGTTGGTGGGATGCCCAGTTTCTGGTCTGGCATGTGAGGAGCTTGAAATCACAACTCAGCTGGAGAAACTGAAAAGGAATGACTCTCCTTAGATTGGAAGAGACATTAGGACACAGGCTAGACCGATGCCCCCAAAACTGGGGAGATGGACAGGCAGATACTGAGAATCACTGCTTCTGAGCAGGAGTCCCTGTGGGAACCAGTCCTGGAGTAGGGAAACCAGATGATAATTGGCAAATTGCTGGTGGCTCAGCCTAGACCAGTCTGAGAGCCAAAACTCTTGGGGTGCCAAGTCACAGTGTGGGGAGGGGGTGACACTCACTTGGTGGGAGATTTACCTCCAAAGGCTCATCCAGGCTCTCGTGTCAGAGAAAGAGCTCCTTTTGCCTCCCGCAGGGGTAGGGACAAGTAACCATTTTGAAATATGCAGGATACCTGTTCTTCCTCATGAGGTCTTCTTTCAGGAGAAACTTCCAGGGCGGTAACCTGCAGGGGTTTTATCAGAACCTTACGACCTGGGCCCCAACTGCATTTGGCTCTGACCTTTCATAGGGAGGAAAGGATTTATCCAACTCCAGCCCAGTCTAGCCATTTGTCCCACCTCAGAGAGGACCCAGAAGCACTTGTGGATCTCACAGTTCAAAGGCACAGAGTCACTAAAAGACTGAGGCTGAATCATAGGCCTATGGAGTGCTTCCCCCCAAACACAGCTCACCAAGTATTCCTAAGCATCTGCTTACAGCAATTCCTTTTACCCAGTGTACAGTTTCCTGCCATCAAGAAAAAGTTATAAGGCATGCTAAGAGGCGGAAAACAACATTTGAGAAGACAGAGCAAACATCAGAACCAGACTCAGCTATGGCAGGAATGTTGGGATTATCAGACTGGGAAATTAAAATGCTTATGATCAATATGCATAGGGCTCTAAAGAATCAAGTAGACAGTGCTACTCACTAGGAAATACCAAACTCCTTCCTAAAGTAATCCAATGCCGGTCCACTGCTGCAGACATTGTATGAGGGTCCTATTGGTCTACATTTTCTTTTCTTTCTTGCTTTTTTTTTTTTTTTTTTACCAACTCTTAGTATTGCATGAATCTTTAATTTTTGGCAAGCTTGTGGGGAAGAAAACACATTTATATGGTTTCAAATGGCAATATGTTGAGTAGATTCAGCATCTCTTTAGATGTTTATGAAAACAGTTGCATTTCTTCTTCTGTGAAAGCCACATAACACCATTTACCCTTTCCACTACTCGGTTGTTCTTAGTGGCTTGTAGTTCTTTTCTGGATGCTAAAGTCCTCTCAGTTAATTGCCCTTAATCTTTCCATTTCCACTGCATTATCCATGCAGTCAGTCAAGGTTAACTTTCTGTAGAAACTTTCACCATACATACCTATCTAATTGTCTCAAAATTCTTTTGATAATTCAACCAATAAAAATGTTAAAACCCAGCTGAACGTAATTGATACAATTAAACATACTTTTTCTTTCATCCTCACCCCAACATCAGGGAAAGTACTAGAAATGGGTGAATCTTTAAGGATCAAAAGTTTTCAACAATATCTTAGAAGAGGAATTTTGCTCATTCACTGTTCATCTTGATCTCTTTGGTTTGACAGCACAATTAAACACACATGTATTTTATGTTCATGAATGTCCTTAATTCCCCTAATTATCCCAGCTCTGAATTGCAGGCAGAATCACAAGGTTTGGGGAGGAGGGTGGGGAGAATGTGGAGCCAGAGGCAGGAAACTTTATTGATGTTGCCTCTGCCTATATATAGGATGTATCATATTTTAGGAGGAAAAAATGCATTCTGAACTGGTTTCAGTTACTTGCATTACAGAGGGACTATCCATGCTGAGAACAGCTTTCAAGGATTTATTTGCCAATTGACATAAATTAAAACCAGACCAAATTTCGTTCCTTTTCTCTTTTCCCCCCTATAGATTTTCCTTGCCTTCTCCTCATTCTCTCTACCTTATCCCGCCCCCTTTCTTCTTCATGTCTCTAAAATTAATTTTGCTTTGTACACGTTTTCTGCTTTCCTGGGAAACATTTTCCCATTGCTCTAGTTCCCATTCTGCCTGAGGGAACATTTTCTCCTTCATTCCTTTCCTTTAATCCTCTCAATTATCTAGGCCTCTGCCTAAACCCCTAATAAATATTTAGAAAGAGAGAGAGGGTTTAGTCTTGTTGAGTGGTTTTGTTTTTTTTTTAAACCAGGAAACTTCAGTTTAAGTCTAACATCTTCTTTTAAAGAAACATCCTTTTTATATGAAGGCAGGCATTTACATTTTTGGGGTCATTTTAACAACAACTGAGGACTCTCCAAAATCATAAAAACGTCTAAGCCCAAAAGCTTATTCAGTTCTGGAGACGCAGGCTCAAAGATGGAAAAAATAAAAAACATTTCCATGCTAAGATCGGGCCTCAAACCCCAGTTCCATCTCTTTTCAGGGGCAGGGCTCCCCGCTGAGCCTCAGTTTACTTCTCTGTGCAGGTATGTTACAGAGATTTTCAATAAGATAATGTAAGAAAACACTTTGCTCCTTGTTCCCGTTAGAATTCTAACTTAAGATGAAGGACATTTATTAGGAGGGTGATGGGAGCTAAGAGATCAACAGATTAGGAATCACCCATTCCCAGGGGTGCTAGCCACGTGGACCTGAAGGGTGAAGAAGCAACAACCACAGTAACACTGGGCAGCAGGCATGGGAATGAATTCACTGTGGCAGTTCTTTACCTAAAAGAGAAATGCACATCCTATTAACACTCAAATATTTACCTGCTGAAATAGTTAGCTGTCCAAAGAAGATGGAGATTTATTTAGGAAGGGGAAGAGGATGCTAGATGGTAAAAAATCAACCAATGCCCACTACATAGGATCTTAGTGCTAATTTCAATCTTTACTCTTTTGATTTTGCATAAAAGCACCAAAACTATAATTCCTAGGCTGAGACTCAGGAGACATGCCTACTTCATGTGGATTATGATAGCCACTCACCTGGGATGGCCTGGGTCCTCACTGCTTGCCTCAATCGTACCATCCTCTAAGGCTCAATAAAAACATCACCTCCTCCAAGAAACTTGCTTCCCCTATCCCAACTGAAGGGCTTTCCTCTTGCAAAACAGCCCACACTCACTCCAATACTGGGCACTTGCATATTTAATTCTAGCTATGTGTGTGTGTGTGTGTGCGCGCGCGCGCGTGTGTGTGTGTGTGTGTGTGTGTGTGTGAGAGAGAGAGAGAGAGAGAGAGAGAGAGAGAGAGAGAGAGAGAGAGAGAGGCCTTACACAACAATACTTGGCCTTAATATATGATGCATGTTGAAATTTTAAAATTTTATAGTTTTATTTTTCAATGTTGATTGATGCTAAATTAATTTCACAATTCACTGATGAGTTGTGACAGTTTTTAAAAACATTGCCTGGGAGCTGAATGTGGACCATGCACTCGGAGGACCCAGGCTGAAGACTAGGCTCTGTCACTCAGATGTGTGGGCTTATAAACACATTATTTGACTTCTCCGAGACTCAGATTCTGTGAAATAGGAACCACAGCAAAACATTTCCTCTATCTAAAATGACTGCAAAATGATATATAAAAAGTGCATAACACAGTGCCAGGAACACAGTAATGCTAGTGATTTTGATATTAAATATTTAATAAAGAGTTTAATGGTGAATATGATTGAAATTAAAGAACAAAGACTGTGAAATAGGAAGAAGAAGAGAAGAGTAAACCCAAATATGGTAATTTCACTTAATTCTTCAAATGCACATGATTTTGTACAAGACCCGGGTGGCTGTCATTACTATTGGAAAGCCCCCGGACAGGAAAGTCTAATCCATAAATTATATAAAGTCTTATTTAAGCCAGATTATCTGAATAGTTTTTTCTTGGGCCTGAAATTAATAAGAATCTAAAGTGACCTGGGGCTTGAATTTGTCAATCAGGTTATAAGTCTCTTCACTGATCCCTTGTCATTACTACCATTCTCCCCATCCATATGGTGGCTCCTGTTTCTCTTCCTATTCTTTGTTTCCACTGTTGGTATCATAATCCACATAGTTCCTCAAACTAAAAATTTGGCCTCACTCCTCAATAACTCAACCTCCACCCCTAACAAGCAATCTTGCCAATTCTACGTTCAAAATATTCTTGGGACCCATCGTATTCTCTGAATTCACACTGACATTGCCCTAGTACATGGCTTTCCTCAATCTTCCCTTGGACTATAACTGCTCTCTCAAATGGTCACCCTGCCTGCCTCACCAGCTTCAGTCCACTTTCTACAGTGCTCCCTGAATATTCTCCCTAAAATACAGATTTTCATGTAACTGTTTGTGTCTCCCCACTTCTGCCACCAAACTGGACTTATTAATGACATATGATTCCCCATTGCCTGCAGGGTAATCGCCAAATTTCTTAGTGTAATTTGATACTCCCCACAAATGAACTCTAGCCTGCTTTCCATCTTCCCTTCTGCTATCCATGCACCCTCAGACTCTTGCCACCACTTGTCATTCAATGGATGAAACACACTCTTAAACGTCCATGTCCTGTGCATGCCTAGAATTCTCCTTTTCTACACGGAAAACTCCTACTCGTTCCTCAAGTCTTTGCATGTCTATTTACTCAGCAAACATTTGTAGAGAACATAATGCTCAAAATTTCTTCTCAGCAATGGGGGTAGAGAGAGAGAGAGAGAGCGAGAGAGCGAGAGAGAGTGCTCACCTTCCAGGAGCTCTATCTAATGGAATAACTGTGAAGCCTGGGCCGGATTCATTATTCTCTTCTCCAGGCTATCTAAATATTCTGTACACAAAATTTAGTGAGGCCTTCAGCACATTATAGCATTGCTCTATGCCTATGTACCTATGCTTTCCTCAGAAAGTAAATGCCTCAAAAAGAAAGAGTAGCTCTTAGATTCTTGCAATCTGAGAATGCACCCCAGGGCCTGAAACTCTATAAATAATGTCTGCTATAGGATTAAATGTATAAACCATGGAAAGTGGAGCCATGTGATCGCTGATTGATTTCAGCAGAACCCATATCAACAAGGTCCAGGTGAGCCGTTTAAGTCTTCATGGTCAAAGAAAGGATAGGGAAGGCAGGTGATTTGTATGTTTTAGAGATGATTACATATTCTATCTCTCATATTTTTTTTCTCTCCCTTGTCTGTTATTCAGTTCTTAGGATTGTGGAGGGAATTATGGGAGGAGATGACATCTTCAAATGTAGCCAGATAAGAGGTTTGGGCCTTGAGAGAAACATTAACCTAATATTTATTATTAAATCATAGGAACTATCTGGAATTTCCTGATAATGTTAATATCATCTTAGCAGGAGATTTTTTTTAGAGAGAGAGAGAAAGGGAGAGGGAGAGAGAGAGAGAAAGAGAGAGAGGGAGAAAGATGGACATTGATTTGTTGTTCCATTTATTTATGCATTCATTGGTTGCTTCTTGTATGTGCCCTCACTGGAGATATCCGGACCATACTCTAGCCCATTGAGCAATCTGGCCAGGGATCATCAGGAGGTTTTGATCCTAAATTACAGTAAGTACAATTAATTTCACTGTTGGGCTTCATTCTTCTAATATGTTAAAACCAGGTTAATCAGAACAACATTCAAAGGATAGCCTAAAATTTCAAAGGTCACTTTCTACAGGATCTCAAAAATGTGTTAGTAGTGTCTCCTTTTGTTGTTGTTGTTGTTGTTGTTGTTAATCCTCACCTTAGGATTTTTTTTCCATTGATTTTTATTTTTTATTTTTAGAGAAAGTAGAATGGAATAAGGGAAGGGGAGAAAGAGAGCAACATCAATGTGAGAGAGGCACATTCATTGGTTGCCTCCTGCACCTGCACTAACCAGGTATATGCCTTTGGCTGGGAATCAAACTTGTGACCCTTTGGTGTGCAGGCAGAAGCTTTAGCTACTGAGCATACCAGCCAGGCAGTAGTGTCTTCTTTTAAAAATGTTAGATTTTCTGTGGAATTGAGAGTCCTGTAATAAATCTGTACATCCGTAGTCAATTGATTTTCAACAAAGGTGTAAAAACTACTCAATGGGAAAAGCATAGTCTCTTCAACAAATCATGCTGAAAGAATTGGGTGTCCATATGCAAGAATGAAGCTTAATCCTTTCCTCACACCACATACAAAAATTACCTCAAAATGTACTAAAGACATCAATGGACCAAACTCTTTGAAAGAAAGCATAGGGATAAATTTTGACTTTAGTGGCAAAAGGTTTTTAGTTATGACACCAAGAGCATGTGCAACAAAATTAAAATAGGTAAAATAAATTTCATCAAAATTAAAAACTTTTTTTGCATCAAAGTACATTATCAAGAAAATGAAGACACTTCACAGAAGGACATATTTGTGAATCATCTATTTGATAAGGATCTAGTTTCTAAATTATAAAGAGCATTTATAATTCAACAACAAAAAGGCAAACAACCAATTTTAAAAATAGCCCAATGAGCCCTGACCGGTGTGGTTCAGTTGGTTGGGCATCATCCCAGGCACCATAAGGTTGCTGGCTCGATTCCCAGTCGGGGCATATGCCTGGGTTGCAGCTTGAGCCTTTGTAGGGGATGTGCAGGAGATAGCCAATCAATGTTTCTTTCTCTGTATCCCTGCCTCTCTCTCTAAAAATCATTTTTTTTAAATGGGCAAGTGACTTGAGTAGACATTTCTTCTAAGAGGAATAGACATACAAGTGGCTAAAAAAACATGAAAAATGCTCAACACCATTGGTCATTAGGGAAATGCAAATCAAAACTATAATGAGATGCCATTTCACAGCCACAAAGATGGCTATAAATTGGTAAAAACTCCAAAAAAAAAAA
>PVJC01052065.1:0-11262 GCA_004026665.1 Murina feae
CGTTTGTTGATTTGTTGATGATAGCCATTCTTACAGGTGTGAGATGGTACCTCATTGTTGTTTTGATTTGCATCTCTCGGATGATTAGTGACTTTGAGCATGTTTTCATATGTCTCTTGGCTTTCTGAATGTCCTCTTTTGAAAAGTGTCTGTTTAGGTCCTTTGCCCATTTTTTGATTGGATTGTTTGTCTTCTTTTTTGTCAAATGCACTCCTCTTGAATGAAGGCGCAAGTTCTGGGAAACAACTCTCTCCCCAAATGCCAATCAAGTCAATAGCAGTAGAAGAAAGGTGATTAGAAGTATGCTTTTTTTCACTTTGCAGGAAGTTGTAATTTGCCTAATTTCTTTTGCAGGGAATCTGAAGGACCTGTCTATGGCCTGAGAAGTAGAACCTGTTCTTCTTGCTGTGAAATTGACTTCGTTCTAGTATTGGTTTCAAGGGCAGGTGAAAGCAGTGGGGATCTGAACCTCCACAGGACTCTATTACATTGACCTCTCGTCTTCTCATTTGCTTTCTGGGAAAGTGTTTCAGTGGGTTTCCATGCAAAACCCCTTTGATCACTGCAGATCTCTATTAGGCTCCCATGGAAGAACCTTCACAATGGTGATGTCTCTACAGCAGAGCTTCTCCACCTCAGCACTATTGACATTTTGGGGTAGATAATTCTGTTTAGGGGTGAGATGCTGTCCTGTGCATTGTAGGATATTTAATAGAGACCCTGGCCTCTACCCACTAGATACCAGTACCATTCCCTCACTACAGTGGTAGCAATGAAAAGTATCTCCAGACATTGCCAAATATTCCTTGAAATCTCCTCACTTGAGAACTGCTGCTCTACAAAGTCATAAAATATCAGAATGAGAAGAGCTCGTACCATGTAGTTCTTCCCCTCCATTCCTTTGTAACCTATTGACTACCTAGGGTATACTTGATGATTTTATATAGAAAACAGCAATAAATAACATTGAATAATATTGTAGAAAGTCACTGACATTTCAGTTGTCTTTCAGAAGTTCTCTATAATCAAGGAGAAAGTGTCTGTTTAGTACCAAAGCATCTTTAGTATTTGCATATGATCACAACCAAAGCAAGTGAGGCCTCTGGCACAGAGCCTTCAGCAGACATATATAGCTATTACTTAGTAATATTGTTTTCTTTTTATGTTATTTATTTTGAATGGTTATCTTCTGTTTATGATAAGTGGCACTAGTCCTCTAATTGTTCTAATGATATAAAAGTTTCTTTCAAAATTAATATAATTGGTAACCACATTGGAAAACATATACCTATGACTCAGCAATTCCACTCCTAGATATTTACTCATGGAATCATGTTTTTATATTCACCAAGAGACCTGTGGAGAATGTTCTAACAGCCCTGTTTATAAGAGCCTCAAGTTGGGTATTAATCCAAATGGTCATCAATCAATATACCATGCATGCTCCCATAGTGGGATTTCTATAGCATTAAGAATAATAAACCAAGACTACAATAATGTAGGTAAAGCTAACAAACAAAATATTGAGTGAAAAAAGTCAGACCAAAAAAAATACATAGTATGGTATTTTATGTATGTGAAGCTCAAAAACAGGCAAAAATCAATCTATTCATTTAGAAATCAAGAGAGTAGTATGAGGCATGAAAGCTCTGGGGTGTTGCTGATATTCTGTGTCAAGATCTGGTGGCATGGGTGCGTTCCATCTGTAAAAGTTCATCTAGCACATGGCTAAGATTAGGCCACCTTTACATATAATTTTTAAAGCAAAATAGTAGATTGAGAGAAAATATTAAATAATTGCACATGTCAAGTGTCAAATATAGAAACACAATTATATATGTGTTTTGTAAATGACAGAAGGAGAAACCATGGTTTTGTCCACACCTTTGTGTTAAAGATGAAGACTCGTAGGGCCAGGGAAAGGAGTGACCTGCCCAGAGTCATCAGGCCATGAGGAGCTGGTGGCTCTGCAACTATAACCAATGTTTTACCTCTCAGTCCAGTGCCTTTGGTGATGAAACAGGTCCCAGTTTTCTATCACCTGTATCCACCCTCAGTTTCTGGCATCCCCTTCTCTCCACCTCCTGCCACAGTCACACCAGGACTTTGGAGTTGACAGGTCTGAAGCACTGATATGATGCACTTCACCTCCTTTGCACAGTTTCTCCGGAACAGCTGGGTACCATGGGTCTGGGACAGGCACTTGACCCCCTGCCCCTGCCTGGGGCAGTCCCTGCATCTTTCTCTACTGGCTGAAAGAAATGAACAAAACAAACTGGGAGGACTCCCAACCACACTTACTATCTTAGTAGAAACCACATTGGTCATTTCTAAAGCACGACATCATTTCAAAGCATTGCCAGGTATCATTGTTTAACCTGAAAGCAAAATACACAACACTGATTGTGAAAAGGGTGGGAGGGGGGAAGCACAGAAGCACTCTCTTCTTCCTGGAAAAAAACAACAACAACACAACTATCAACTTGAAAAGCTCCTCAACAGGCCCATATGGGGTCCATCACTATACTTTGACACTTAAGCATCACCTTCTAAGAATGCTGCTCTGGAGTTCAGAACTATCAAGGTGAGGTGGGCGAGGGGCTGGATTTGGTGTGGTGTGTTTTCAGGGAGGGCATTCATCTCACAGAGCTTTAGGTTCATTATCTAGGAAAGTATGTCCTGTTTATCCTACAGGCCTGTCATTGCAACCCAGTGAGCTAAAGCATGTGACAGTTGCTATGAAATGTGAAGTAAAGTCTATTGTTCCCTCCATTAAGCAGCTCAAATAGTTTGCTTGCTAGTGGGCATTATGTTGGGCACATTTCAATATTAAAATTAAAATGGTAAGGCTAATTTGCCTCCATAACATATTTTAATGTGGCTGAGTAAGACATGCTGTGATCATTTATAAGAGCATGATCCCAGGCTTAAAGTTTATGTCTTATATTTTGTTGCAATGAGAACTTTAGTAGACTTACAACTACTGTGTCACCAGGAGGATTATTTTTCTAGATGGAAACACTTTTTGTTCAGTTTCCCCCATGGTAAGCAATGCTGCATTCTGGGAATATAGCCACATCCAGTGGAAAACTAGGCAATATGGACATTTCAATATGCACAATACACAAAGTGAATCTATATCAATATTAGAAATTATGCAGAGGACACAATACATGAGCTAATATTTCTTCTCAAATGCTACTCAATCTCTTTGCACACTAACTCAGAGTGAGAAAAAACATTGATCTTTGGCTTGCATTATTGAGATCCTACTTCTCAAAGTGATTTTTGAGTCTAATACATATGATTTTTTATTTCATAGCCAAAATTATGTCAACAGAAAGGGCTTTTTCATTGTCTTGTCAATGTGTTTGGGTACAATGAACAGCTCTTGTTTTTACTTATATGTGACAGTTACATCAGCCTCAAGAACAGGAAAAGCTATTATGAGGAGGAACTGCAGAGGAGGCACCCAACCTTTGTAAGTTTACAAGTTGTTGGATTTCAAATGGCATGAAAGAAAGCCCTTTGGGCCGGAAGTTGACATGTCATTCTGTAGCCCTTAGCCTGACCTTCTCCAAACATCAGCTCAGACACAAAAGACACTGTGCTCCAAATGACTTCATACCTCCAGGCTGGTAACCCTATCATCTTCCTGAGTGACACCTCCACCACATCCACTCTCGTCAGGACGGAAGCCTTTGAATTCTTTGAAGCTCAAAGTCAGTGACATTCTTCGCAGTGACCTTGAGGGACTTCTCACCTCTTGGTACATGCCAACTATAGATTAATTTCTATTGTTTAGCCAGAGGAACCTGTCAAGGAACTATGGATTCACATAAGCCTTCCTGATAGGCTAAGTCAGTTTAAATTCACTTGCAGATGAATTTGCTTGTGATTGATATTTTCATGGGAATTACAGAACACACTAGGCATTTAAAACTCTCTTGATTGGAAAAATAGTGTAAACTATCAGTAAATATGAAGATACTTGCCTCCATGCAAAGACTGCAGAATTATTGTTGTTGTGGTTTGTTTTGTTTTTTTAAAGAAAAGACATTAAACTGTTCTACTTTGTTAACTAAACCAAGAGAAACAGAGCCAAAGACTAGGTTTGAGGGTGGGCTTCAAATAGTTTCCTGTAATGAAAATTGGGATGAGAGAAACGATCCGAATGCAATGAGAACCAACTTTGATTTAAATAAAGCTTTTGGGAGCTCTGAGAGAATACTTTTCCTTACCTTGTTTTCCATTTTAAAAAAAACCCACCACCCTTTTTCTCACTTAGACTGCATGAGAAATTTCCCAGAGATTACTGAAAAAACTTGATATATCAGCTGTCTGTAAGACACTTTCCTTCTGAGCAACAAAAGAGAAAGCCCAGGGGTCCACCAAAGATCTCCATCAAGAACAGAGTTGCTGGGAGTTGAATGTGGAGATGCATTTTACAGTTCTGTGTCTTGGCACTGAATTGAAATAGAAGAAGGTCTTTGGGAATGCTGGAGCCCCATGCACTTATGCTGGTCCTCTGTGTTTTAGGGTCTCTGCAACCCTCAAATGTTTGGGGGTCTGTGTGTGTATTTGCAATTTTGAGATAAAATTCACATAACAAAAATGAATCATTTTAAAGTATGCAACCATCATCTCTATCTACTAGTAATTCCAAAATATCATAATTCCACCAAAAAATCCCATATCCATTAGGCAGTCACTCCCCATTCCTCACCCTGCTACCCCCTAAGCAACTACTAGTTTGCTTCTTGTCTCTGTGGATTTGCTTAGTGGGGGCATTTTATATAAGTAGAGTTAGGCAGTAAGTGACTTTTTGTGCCTGGCTTCTTTCATTCAGCATCATGTCTTCAAGGTTCATCCATGCTGCATATGTATTAGTATTCCACTCCTTCTATGGCTGGATCATATTCCTTTGTACGCATATACCACATTGTGTGTCTATTCATTCACGGATGGACATTGGGCTGTTTCCACTTTTTTAGCTATGTGAATAGTGCTGCTGTGAACATTTGTGTACAGGTATTGAATACCTGTTTTCAATTCTTATGTCTCTACACCTAGGAGTAGAATTGCTGGGTCACATGGTAATTCTAAGTTCAGACTCTTATTTACTTGTGTGTATATAAGCCATCTTTTCTCTTTTAACATCTTTTGGAACTCAAGCAAAACAGATAAACCTTTAGGTAACCTAGTCACCTTGAATCTCTTCAATGTGGATTGGAAGCAGCAGCCATTATCTGGTTATCTGTTCCATTTGGAAACCTTTCTTGAGGCCTGATAATACGGGGAATTTGCTCATCCTGATTTGTGAATTGCCCCAAACTCCAAGTCTGTCTCATCAGGGAAGACAGCTATCATATTTGGGAAGGACTAATTACAGTCAACACTTATTGTGAAGTGGCCCCTTAAGGCCAGGATCTGAAGTTGAATGTCTGCCCCTTCCCTCACATTTGTGTAGAGCAGCAGGAGACTTTGAAGTCAAAAGACCCAAGTGCCTGAGGCCACTGAAGTCATTAAGACCTGTGTTCTTGTGATGCCTCCCAGGTTACACTGTATTCTCTTCTCATTCTACTCACCGACATACTAGTATCTACGGGAGTCTTTTGAGATCAAAGAAGTTTGGCAGGTGGATGCAGAGAGGAAGGCAATTCCAGGCAGGAAACATGGTGCATGGAAACATAGACATTGGGAAGAGTGAATGAGGGCAAGGACTCGAGAAAAATGCGAAGCATTTGCAACATTGTCAGTGGGAAGTGGAACAGGCAGTCGAAAACTGTGGAGAGGAAACAGGAACCCCATGTAAGATAGGGACTGCCTCATTTAAAATTTCTTTATCAGTTTTATATTTTGAATTTTCATCCCAAGTTAAAAAGAAAGCTTTTTGCTCTGTCAAAAACCAAATGAACCCTACACATTGCCTGATTTGTACATGGCTACACAGAAAGAGGAGGTTGTGACGTTTTGGAAAACCATCCAAACCATTGTTTAAATATTGAGGACATACTTGTTTTCACTCAGCCTTTCCTGGAGGCTTCTAAGTTCTCCAAAAATGAATAAATAAATATAAGTCATTCAGCCATTTCTTTGAACTGCTTATGCTGGAAAGACATTGCCAATTCAGTCTCCAAGTGTCCCTTTACTGTTTGCAGTTGTCTATTGATACAAACGTTCTCTGCTTCCCTGAGTGTTCATCTGGGCTAGAGTTTCTTGTCAAACATGGATTCAAAGAGAAGTTCATCTTTCTGACTTCACGTTATAATGAGTTCTCCATCTCTGCTCATTTACTGGGGAGACAACTTCCTCTTGGAACCATTTTTTATTATTATTCTTAAACCATCACTGAGTTAGATTCTTACTTGCTCTCTCAAGGCTAAAAAGGGCATAGTTTGCCCTAACCGGTTTGGCTCAGTGGACAGAGTGTCAGTTTGTGGACTCAAGGGTCCCAGGTTCAATTCCAGTCAAGGGCATGTACCTTTGTAGCGGGCACATCCCCAGTGGGGAGTGTGCAGGAGGCAGCTGATCGATGTTTCTCTCATTGATGTTTCTAACTTGTCTATCCCTCTCCCTACTTCTCTGTAAAAAAATCAATAAAATATATTTTAAAAATTTTAAAAAAGGGCATGGTTTGCTACTATGGGGCCCCTGGAGGCCAAAGAGGTCTCAGTTGAAACTCCAAGTAGTTAATTTGTGACTCAGGCTAACTTGGACCCATGAGGTGGCATATCAGTCTGATTTTTTGACTGACATAAGGCTTTTTTTTTTCTTTACCAACAGACATCTTTGTTTGTACTGATATATTCTATGTTGCCTACTCTTCCATTTTACCATTATGTAATACAGTCTTAGAAAATCTTGCCTCTATATTTTCTCTTATCATGGAGTAATATTACTCATGAGATAAGGAGATTTTAACAGTGTCATAGATATCACTTCTTTTGCCTATTACCTAAAAACTGGAGGGCTCATATTTAATCATGTGTTTCCAGTAACTTCAACAGGCAGTGATGTTAGATGGAAAGGGATAAGTAGGAACAAATCTTCTCTCAGGTCTTCTGGAAGAGCCAAGGCAGTGGCTTATGTGTTTTTCCCAAGGAGGTATAAGGTTGAGCTGTGGCAGAAGCCATGGTGGAGATAAGCTGGGGTGCTGGGTCAACAAAGAGCCACTGCTGAGCTCCCTGGGAAAATTTAATTGAAGAAAATTAGTTGAATCAGCTATTTTTGAGACGCAGTGCTAGGTGACAGAAGTGATGTGTTAAGAACTCCGGTCTAGGGTCATGTCCTGTGTGATTACATGTTTTTAAATGCAGTTACGAGGCTGGTGGTATGAAGAGAGGAACACCCCTCAAAGGAGAACACTGGCTCCCAAACACCATGTCGGAGCTCTTTTATGCACTGCCAAGCCGGGCCCTCAGGCTTAACCTGATTTGGATGTCAGACAGTCTCCTTTTATTTTAAGGGGGCATACACTCTGTTATGCTTTCCATGCTTTTTCCTGAAAGGGTGCCATCGTGTTACTGTACCTTTCCCCAAAGTGAGTCAGATGTGCTGACCATTGGAACACCAAAGTGGTGGTTCCCATAGCAGCCAGAACCACATGGAAGCAAACAACAAAAGAGCAACACTGTTCTCAGACCCAGCGGAGAAGTAGGATCACTGGAGCAAAGCAAGGACTTAGTCAAAATGCTGCACCTCCTGAAACAGACATTCCTTTTCCCAACGGGGAGGGTTGTACCTCCCTCTCTGAAGGCGTCTTCGCAAAGTGAATATTAGAGCCACTCAGACTTTCCGTGGAAGGACACGCTTAAGTTTCCTCTTGGATGCACGGTTATGGCTAGGATGACGTTATATGGTGGACTCACAAACAAGACCCTTCTGTGGACTTTCAAAGTAAAGCCAGATGTTGGTTGCTGCTTCCACAGAGACTAAGTGAGGTTTCAGGTAAATCAGATATATGCATGATTATGACATTGCATGGTCCATTTCATTGAAATCTGTGCTCAACCTCAAAACGTTGTGCTGATCATTTACCTGGAAATATTTTCAACTTCCATAGAATCATATTTGGGTGAAATACAATTTAGAGGGACTTGCCAGTTTTATAATACTGACCTTCAGAGCAAGGAGACAGAAGAAACACATGTTCTTAGACATACGACCAAAAAAGATTTTCTTGATTCTGGGTAAATAAGATGCAGAAGACATGAACTAGGAGACAGAACATTTCTGCACTGATTCATTTGCATGCACACTAGGGAGACAGGATGCTTAGTGGTTAAAAGCATATACTCTGGAGTTAGGCAGGTCTGAGTCTGTGACCTCAACATTTCCAAACCTTGATTGTGTTTCCTAAAGAGGGAAATTATACTGATAGCTATAGTTTCCATTTGCTGAGCATTTCCTGTTTGATAGCACTGTGTGAACGTTTTACCCCTCATTCAATCCTCAAACAACTTCATGAGGTAGGTACAGTACTGCCTGATTACAAATAAGGAAACAAGTAGAAATAATTTAAGTAAGTTGTCCAAGTACCTCATGGAAGCTAACCTGTGTATTAAGCAGTAACTGCAGTGTCTGATGATACCTATGATGGGACTGGTCATAGCAGTCCCCCTGTTATCTGCTGGGAATATGTTCTAAGACCCCCAGTGGATGCCTGAAAGCATAGATTATACCAAATGCTATAGATACTATGATTTTATCCTATACATGCATACCTATGATAAAGTTTAATTTATAAATTATGCAGAATAAGAGATTACCAGCAATGACTACTAATAGAACAATCTAATATAATACAAGAGTAATATGCAAATTGACCATTACCTGAGACACCTAAGCCACGCCCACCAGCCAAGCCACGCCTCCCAGCCAACCAGAGTGGCTGTATGCAAATTAGCCCAGCCACAATGGAGGCCGGCAGCCATGGAGCTACAGCAAACCAGAGGCTTCTGTTGCAACTGCCTGCCTAGGCTGGCTGAGCCTCTGCTCACAACCAGGCCCACCAGCCAATCAGAGCGGCTGTATGCAAATTAACCCAGCCAAGATGGAGGCCTGCAGCTACGGAGCTAGAGCAAACCAAAGGCTTCTGTTGCAACTGTCTGCCTAGACTGTCTGAGCCTCTGCTCATGGCCACACCCACCAGCCAATCAGAGCAGCTGTATGCAAATTAACCCAGCCAAGATGGAGGCTGGCAGGGCAGGTCCTCCACGGGGCTTGCAGGAGCAGCCATCCTGGGTCTGCTGCCTGTCCTGGGCCCACTGCCTGGCTCTGCCCCCTGGGGGCCTCTGCAGGGCATGCAGGAGCGCCCATCCTGGGTCAGCTGCCTGGCTCCACCCCGGGGGCCTCCTTGGGGGCGTTCGGGAGCACCTGTCCAGGGTCCACTACCTTCATTTGCCCCCCAGGGGCCTCCACAGGGTGTGCGGGAGCATCTACTGCACAGTGTGGAGAATCCGAAGCCAGTCCTCTGCCCGGCTCCACCCCGGGTGAGTTTGCTCAGCAGCAGGGCCCCACCGAGGGATCCTGCACCAGTGTCCACCCCTGGCTCGCCACCCAGCTCTGCCCCAGGTGTGACCCCTCAGTGGTGGGGGCCCACCAGGCATGTGCGAACGATCGTGGGCCCTCTGGTGGAAACGTCCAAGCCTGCACTCACCAGCCCTCCCACCTCCCAGTGCACGAACCCTGAAGAGGCTGTGGGCAGCTTGAAAATGGCCCTCAGCCCCTCACCCATGCTGGCCAGGCATGCCAGCGGGTGGACATCCCCCCCGAGGTGTCCCAGACTGCAAGAGGGCACAGACTGGGCTGAGGGACCCCCACCCCCCGAGTGCACAAATTTTTGTGCACCAGGCCCCTAGTTATAACAATATGCTGTAATAAGGTTATCTGATTGTGGTCTCTCTCTCTCAAAATATCTTATAGTAATGTGTTCACTCCTCTACTTGTGATGTATTAGCTATAACCCATGCTTTCTGATTATGTTGCCAGAGAAAGGCAGATAATTTTTGGTTTGGTTTTGAGAGCACATGGGTTCTTCACTCTGTACACTGGCTTTACCATATGCCCTGCAGCCTGGCCACATACAAACCCAAGTTCATCTATTCTGTGTTTCACACCCTTGCATTTTTATGAAAGTAAGTTCTGTTGGGCTTCTTGTACTAGAAGAGCCCAGTTTCATCTCAACTGAAGACTTGCTCTGGATAGTATCCATTCTCCTTAATCAACTTCTTCAACTCTGCCGGAAATGCAGCAGCAGTTTATCGGCAGATAAAACCTTTTCAGTAATTTTTTTTTATTTTCTAGTCCAAACTGATTCCCAAATCTGTGCGACCATGTTTACTTGGAGTAAATGGCTTTCTGTCATGCGTTTCACTTCTTGCTGAAATCTTGATTTGGGGCACATCACAGTGCCATCAGCAGGAATACATTCTGTTTGTAGCTTCCATCTATAAATGTAATGCCTTTTCCATCTTCACTAAGCACTTATCACCCAAAGAGGCCATAACTTTTGCAGTTTGAAGTGCGACCGTAAAACGAACAGGGATTTTCTTCTTCCTTCTCCACATTTCGCCGATAGAAGGTTCCTACCACAGATCTCAGTAACCACCGCACAAGAGGTTTTTCTCTCCTCATTGAGTCAAGAACTTTCACCTTTTCACTTCAGGGAAGCACTTCTTGGCTTCTCCTCCGCAAGTCACTACTCTTGAGTTTTGGGGCCATTATGAAGTAAAAAAGGGCAACTTGAACATAAGCCCTGTGATACCTCAGGTCCATCTGATAACCCAGGTGGCTACTCAGTGATTAAGAGCAGGGAACATCTACAGCTGGGCAAAGGAATGAGTCATATCCTAGGTGGGACGAAGCAGGGCATCATGAGATTTCATCAGACTTCTCAGAATGACATGACATTCAGAAATTATAAATTGTTTATTTCTGAAAATTTCCAATTAATATTTTTGAACTGAGGTTGACAGCAACTAACTGGAACCACCAAAAGTGAAACCATGGATAAGGAAGGACTACTGTATTTGTGCATGTGTAACATTTAAAACTTCCTTCTGGAGAAACAAGATGGCGGCATAGGGTAGACACCGCATATGCAGCTGTGAACAACTATTTCAGAAAAACCACGAAAAGAACACACGGACACCACTCGCACCCACAGGACGGCTGGCTGAGTGAAAATCCTACAACCAGAGAAGAGTCTGAGACTCAGAGCAGCAGCGGAAGCAAAGTACAGAGGTACGGAGGCGCGCG
>PVJC01052066.1:0-11268 GCA_004026665.1 Murina feae
CTTTAAGCTGAGGTGGGCTGAGGTAACGAAACCTCCTCTGCTTCACCTCGCAGCGCAGCGTCTATAATGAGACTTTGTTACTCTTAGTAAGGCAGGCCAGGCTGCTGTTCCCTTCAGCTCCTGAGGATTCTATGATTGTTACATTATTGAAACATGTTTCGGAGCCTGCCCGCCAAGGGCCAAAAGCAGTATCGCTTTCGCTCCTGCCGCAATGGAAACAGCCCTTTACTCAGGTCCGTGAGTGGCGGCCGCCATGTTGGCTGGGCTAATTTGCATACAGCCACTCTGATTGGCTGGTGGGCATGGCTTACCCTGTCTCGGAGAAACGGTTAATTTTACTATTTCGCTTTTATTAGTTTAGATAATTACTCCCAATAAACAACATATCAGGAGGAAGAAAAAGGGGTGAGGGTAAGTTTTATATCTGCCTCTTTTGGATTTCTGAATTTTGAAAATTTCATTCAGAACATGGCTAGGTATAGTATTCTGGAACATATTGTGATAAACTGTGTTTTGGGTAAACCCAGCCTGAAAGAGAGCTTATTGCTAGTTATGGGAAAATCAAAACCAGCTTATTTCATCCCTGGAACCTGGAACATGGAGCCACAGTTCTCCTGGACCTAAAAGGTCCAAAAAGCAGCCACCTACATTTACAGAAACATCATCATTATACACTAAACAAAATGTCTCTCTCTTTAGTGTCGTGATATAAAGGCAAAAACCCTTAAATAAGCATAGCTGAAAATAGCTTCTTTCTTATTTTAGAATTTTCTAATAAAGAGGAACACACTGCATCCCTTAATTTCTGAAGTACGTGACTTACAGAAATGAATGGGGAGCAGGATAATTTACATCAGTTTTATACATCAGTTTTTAGGGAGAAACTACTTGGCGATTACCTTTTTCTATGGATGTCATAAACACAGTTATAATACCTTTCTGTTTTCTCATTAGGAGTGTTGTTGAATAGGTTTTTAATTTTCTTTGTCAAGAGATTAGCAAGTAATAAGCTGAATGTAGCTCTCAGACAAGTTTTTATTATACATAATATATTGTCTTTTCAATTTGCCAACCACAGAGGATTTTGATTCATAAGACATATCAGAGGATAAAAGACTGCCGATCCTAGGAGTCCCAGGTATGACCACAGTGAGTAGATGTAAAAATCAAGAGTACAGAAAGTTAAAAGTAATTGGAAAGCCTTTATGTGCTTTTTCCAGGTTCAGTTTCCATCTATTTTCTCACCTAAACCACTTTATGTGTAACTACTTTATATGCAGAACTTCAGAATTTCAGTTGTGAAAGGAAACCCATGTCAAATACTTGAATTTCTATGGTTATGTAGAGAAAGAAAAGACACGGGAGAATTATTTATATATTTCTTAGTAATAACAGTTCTAAATAAAGAGTCTGGCTCTTCTGAATCCCTATCCACTGTTTATTCTATATATCATTTAATATATATTGCTATACTTACTTTAGTAACTAGGTTGAAGGATAACAGGTCTGTTTTTTAAAGGATAATCAAGGAAAATATAAACAATGATTATTATACTCTACTGATCATAACAGATAGCATCCAAACCATACATTTTCTTTTTCTGCTGTTTAACTTCTAGATAATTACAGCTGAGAAAGAGCTTCTTTCTCATCTTAGAGTTCTGGAAGAATGATAAGCAGCTACATCACAATTTTAAAATCATATGATATATAAAAATAAATAGATGGGGAGATAATTTAACAAATTTTATAAATCATGTTTTTGGGAGAAATACTAGGTTAAAAATCAATTAAACAATGATGGAGAACAATATTAATGTCTTCCTTTTCATTTGGATCACTGTCCCGTATAGTATTATTAGAGGCCCGGTGCACAGATTGTGCCCTAGTGGGGTTCCTAGGCCTGGCCTGCAGGAATCGGGTCAAAACCAGCTCTCCGACATCCCCTGAGGGGTCTCAGGTTGAGAGAGGTTCTCAGGCCAGGTTGAAAGACTGCACCGGCACATGATCAGGGCCAGAGAGAGACTGCGGGAGGGCTCCAGAGCATGTCCAACCCGTCTTGCCCAGTCCTGATTGGCCAGACCTCAGCAGCAAGCTAACCTACCAGTCGGAACATCTGCCCCCAAGTGGTCAGTGCTCATCATAGCGACTGGTTGAATGAACAGTCAGATGCTTAGCATATTAGGCTTTAATTATATAGGGTCCTCAAGTGTCCCCACACCTGTATTAATGCCATCTCAAACCATATCTACACACTGTTCTTTACATTTCACTGTATGTCCCTCACAATGTGACTTTTACTCAACAGTTATCTTACAGTCTCTTTCTCCCTTCTCTAGTACAGTCTATTCTTTTTCTTTTCTCAAGATATCCTCATTACTAGTTTCCTCTTAGCTTAAGGGAGAACATCCTGGTTTACTGTGGCCCTAACTCACTAAGATGCCTCAACATATGAACTCTAAGTGGTACATATGTGACATAGGTTTCAAGATTCTGCCTTGCTAATTTGAGACTGGCAAAATTGCCATTCAGCGACAGTGTCCCCAGGATTTTAGTGATTGAGTGCAATGAAAGCTTTTCATTCATGCCGCATGTCTAATGCTGGTTGGAGGGAGGACTTTACACCTCATCATGCAAGACCTAAGCTGATGGAAGTTAAGACTGAGGCTGATAGAGGCTTCATCTCAACATAATCACTGAGGCAGAGAGAAAGGAATGTGGTTGGTGGTGTGCTGGTTTAAATAGCTTCCTTGTAGAAATGACACATGCATTTCTATTCACCTTTCACTGACAAGATTAAAACAATAGCTGTCCATAACTTCAAAGAGGGACCTGCTAAGAAGTACAAACCTAGTCTTTGCCCAGAGGAAAAATTAGAACATTTTTTTATAACAGGTCATGTGCTATGTACTCCAACCTTAAGTTCCATTCTCTCATTTCATGGTATGTAGGATTCAGAGATTACTCCATGATCCCCATTCACTGGAGTATAATCAGTGCTATCTCCTTTTCTTGAGTTTGGGCAGAATCGATAAATATGATTTTACTCCCATAAGCAAGCTACATTAAACGGGAAAGATGGTGGGATTTTGCAGATATAATTAAAGGTCAAAAGAAGTTGGTTTTGAGTCAATCAAAAGGGAAATTACCTTTATGTAGCCCTGACTTAAGTGATAATTATTAAAATGTGAACTACATCCTTCCTAAGGAAACTCTTTCCAGCTTTGAAGAATTAAGCTGCCATATTGCGAGAGTCTCTGAGAGAGTTTTGGAGAACATAATGTGGCACAAAATTGAGGAGCCTAATGAAACAGAGAGATCTAAACTCACAGTCAACCTGAATTACAACCTAGACAGACACTGAGCTGAGAACCCAGTTAGACATGCCTAGACTCTGGGACCACACAACCTCTGAAATACTGAATATATGCTGTTTAAGCCACTACATTTCTGGTAATTTGTTATACAGTAACAGAACAAAATAGCCATTTTCATGTTCATTCAAACCATATATCTCATACTTTTTTTTGTAATTTAAATGATTTTATCTGTTCCCCCAAATGGTCATACACTGTAACAGCTAATAACTTATTTAATTTTCACTTCCTTTCAGGTTTAACCAATTTGAAATACTGGGTGAAGCCAGACTAAATGTTGAACAAAGAAAATTTATCCACTAGACTTTTTTTATGGTGATACATAAAAGATAAAGTTTAAGGTAAAAAACTGGCAACAGTTCACAAATTGAGGGCACACAAACACCAAAGGAAATGATTCTTGGTGTTTGCGATTCCATTGCTTCATGTTATCAGCAGTGCCTGGACGAGACCATCATCAGTTTGAAAATTTTCATTTCTGCAGATTTTTTTTAATTTTGAAAATGAATTATATGTTAATAAACATTGACTTTGTAATCTTACAAAATGCATATACATTTTGGCAGGACACCCTGTATATACATTGTAAAGAGTTTTTATTTATTTTTTTTAGAGAAGAAGGGAGAGAGAGAAACATCGACATGTGAGCAAAACACCAATTGGCTGCTTCCTGCATGTCCCTGACTAGGGATCGAGCCCACAACCTGGCATGTGTCCTGACCAGGAATCATACTGGCAACCTTTCAGAGGGCTAGATTTTTAGATCCCCATAGCAAGGACGATGGGTCAGGAACAGAAACTCACCAGGGCAGAAAGCCCCAGATGCCTAGCAAGGGGTAAAACTGGTAAAGCAAGAGCCTTTCCCCCAGGGTAACCTATCCTCCCCTAGCATATGATTGGTCATACGATTTGGATTCCTGATCTTTCATATAACTGGTCAGGAGTTTTAGACCCCCTGACCTTTTCCTCCTAAAGAAAGCATCTAAGCTTCAGTTTTATTTCAGCTTCAGGTCCAGAAAAGCAGCAAAACCAGAAAAGTGATGCCATGGCTGCCTCAGTACCAGCTACACTGACAAAGGACCCAGTGCACCCTCTTCCTCTAAGGCACACACCTGAGCCATTCCCATCCCCTTTCATTCCCCCTCAGGCATGTATCCCCCAACCTCTAAAAAACCCAGTGAGACTTGCACCCAAGAGAGCAATGGGAAGCAACAGTTCTTCCCAGACTAATCCCCTGAACCTGCCTCCAAGCCCCCTTTTCTCTGTGTAGCCCTTCCCTTTGAATGTCCCCATCTCCCATTCCCTTTTCCTTAAATAAATACAATATTCTTTAATCACCTTCTGTGATGGCTATTTAGCCTGCCCACTCACTACCCACTTTAACCTTTCATGGATGATGCCCAACAAACTGCACCAGTGGCCAGTGCTATGGATGGATATATCTATATCTATATCTATATCTATATCTATATCTATATCTATATCTATATCTATATCTATATCTATATCTATATCTATATCTATATCTATATCTACCTCTACCTCTACCTCTACCTCTACCTCTACCTCTACCTCTACCTCTACCTCTACCTCTATCTCTATCTCTATCTCTATCTCTATCTCTATCTCTATCTCTATCTCTATCTTCACCCAAGGATCTTCTTTCTATTGATTTCTACAGAGAGTGAAAGGGAGAAAGAAGGAGAGAGAGAAAAACATCAATGTGAGAAGCAACATTGATTGCTTGCCTCCTGCATGTGTCTCACCATCCGGTTGGGGAACCTACAACAAAGGTAGGTGCCCTGGACCAGGAATCAAACTCTTGACCACAAATTGAACCCATGACCCCTTGATTCACTGGCCGATAGTCTAACACCTGAGCAAACTAGCCTGGGCAGACTATGAGTATATTTTTAACAGATATATATTAATTGCCTGTTCCTTAATTTCCCAAACATTAATGTGCACCCATTATAAGCCAGAGTAGTGATATTAATATAAGATTTAAGATTTTTATAATAGGGATGAGAAATGAATACACACTTAGTAAAAAACTGCATCTTATAAGTGCAAAATCTTTCATAAAGTGGAAGTGATTCATTCACTCATTCATTCATTCATTCATTCATTCATTTATTCCATAATATGTGTTGACTATGTACCCTGTTCCAGGGGGAGAAATAAGGCTTTATTGAATAAAATGAGATGGTCTTTAAAAGGGACTTGTATCTGGCCATGTATTTAAATAAAAATATGAAAACGTCCTAATATGTACACAAATAATACAAGCCATTTATGAAAGACAAGAAAATTATCTATGTTCTGAGGATGCAAAATGCCAAAATCTAAGTGGCAAGTGGAATACAGGTCATGAAGAAGAGGCTTCTTTAAGTCACAACCCACCAGTGAGGTTACTGTTATTCTCCCTGGACCTGAAGGTAGTTGAAGGAATTTCTTTTAACCTCCTTTGCAGGTTTTGATCTTTATTCATTCTTCAGAGGATTTTAAGTGTGAGAAGACCTCAGTGAGGAAGACCCATGTCTATAGTCATCAATGAGCTTGGAAATTCTTCAGTGGATTTCACTCTTGGGCATCTAAGGCTTAGAGCAAAGGCAGATAAAGAGCAGCTAAATAGAAAATAGCAGAGTACAGTAAATCTTGTTTTAATTTTCCTGAAGTTATTTTTTGGCTTTATTGGAAGTTTTTTAAAAATGTCATGTGAAATTCAGTGATAGGAATAAAACGAGGACTAACCACCTTTTTTCTTTTCTTTTGATTGAACAAGAGAAAGAAAGCATGTTGTCAACAGCCTTCACCTCTGATATCTAGTCAAGCAGCCTCAGCCAGAGATTGATTCACAACTGAACTATGCTTTCACATGGTTAATCTACTCAGTCCCACCTGAGCCACATTACAGCAGGAGAGGGGGGCGCTTCCCTTTTTGTAGTGCATGCTCTTATCACACCTGCAAACAGAGGCCTCCTGATATTGCTCCCAATCTTGTGCTATTTACTAAAAGGAAATTAGCTCTAGAAGAAAAAAGAAAAGGTCAATTGCTAGCTCTATTATTTAGCATTTAATTTCATGAAATAAGTTTCATCCTTAAACATTAACAGCAAATTCTGTATTTTGTTTTCACATCTGAAAAAGAAATGATGTATCTCCAATTTAATAAAAACAATTTAAAATTTGCAAGTGAGGAAGTGGTTTTAAATAAATGAAATCTTGGTTTCTTTTGCTTTTTGTATTTTTTGGCATGTTTTGTAGAAGAAGAGAAATATGTGGCATTGTATAAGCTAGAATTTAGTTTATTATTAGAGTCTTCACACTACTTTTGAGCTAAGTAAAATTGACTAAGTTAAAGATATATACTTATTAAAATTGTATTCATATTGTAAGAGTCAGCTGAAGCATTGTAAGAGTCAGCTGAAGCATCATCGTCATTTCACTTACTTTTGTACTAGGGGCCCAGTGCACAAAAATTTATGCACTCAGGGTGGTTCCTCAGCCTGGCCTGTTCCCTCTTGCAGTCTGGGACCCCTTGGGGGATGTTCACCTGCTGGCATGCCTGGCCAGCCTGGGTGAGGGGCTGAGGGCCGTTTTCAGGCTGGCCACAGCTCTGATTGACCCAATGTCCCAGTGAGGCTGGCTGGAATCAGGTTTCTGGGGTTTATTTATCTTCTATAATTGAAACTTTGTTGCCTTGAGTGGAGGTCTAGTCAGGCAATGAAGCCTCCTGTTTGCTTCAGCTCCATGGCTTCTATAATTGAAACATTATTGCCTTGAGCAGAGGCCCAGCTGGCCTAGGCAGGAAGTTTCAACTCCATCACTGGTGCAATGGAAGCCTCCTGTTTGCTCTAGCTCCATGGCTGCTGGCCACCATCTTGGCTGGGTTAATTTGCATACAGCCTCTCTTATTGGCTGGTGGGCATGGCTTGGCTAGTGGGCATGGCTTAAGTGTCTCAGAGTGATGGTTAATTTGCACATTACTCTTTTATTAAAATTGCAACAGATACCATATAACTTCTGTGTAGAAAGTTGTATAAACTGAAAGTCATTAGTGAGTACAAAAGTATTCTAATTTAATTGTCTAAATAAATCCAAATATCTAGATCATAGTTTGCAAAGTTCAGTCATGAAGTACACCAACACCAGCTTTATTTCTTTCCAAAAGGAAAGACAATCCTTGAAAGAAGTGCCATTTAATCCAAGGGACTGCACATTTCATGATGTCTCAAAAAAAAAGTGTCTACTTTGGTGTCAGGCATTGTACCTTAGTAGAATTTGTGCCAGCACATCTGGAAAAGTAGCCAACCCATTACTTTGATCAAACAAATATATCACGTATTCTGGAGTGAATCTCAGTACATATTTCAGCACTTTTGCCTTTTCCCTATTGCCTATAAAATGTAAAAAGATCAAAGTTAGGAGTTTCAGTGTAAGTAGCATAGGGAGCTGTGTGATGTTCAGTGACTTCCCAAATTTATTGTTCAGAATGTGGCTGGCATTTTCCATTTTATAAAAATATGCCATGTGGACAGTGACGGGACTTTGAACTCAAACTTTGTGGAGTACGAAGTTCAGTGATGAGGAAATCGCACTGGCATGCTGCAGTGAATACTATTTTACACGGGGCCACTGCCCTGCTTTGGGCAGCATTTTGAGCAGCAATTAATATGAATCCACATAATATGAATCCACACAATAATCCAGGCTCTATTTTATAGTATTTTTGTTTCTATTTTGTTCTAGGTTCCTCATAGATATCTTTCTCTAATAATGGTTCTTCATATTAGGGATCTTATTTCCCTATTTGTACTTCAGAAAGCTGAGACTTCAGGTATATTCATATTCTTTCATTTATATACGCAAGCATAAATCATTCATATATCCATGAACTTTTTTTTACATATCTATATGAAGGGCACTCTTTTAAGTGCTACATCAAACTAAAATATTTTTTGCACATCAAAGGAAACCATCAACAGAATGAAAAGACAACTCACTGAATGGGAGAACGTATTTGCTGGTACATCTGATAAGGGCTTAATATCCAAAATTTATAGGAAAGTTATAAAACTCAACCCCTAAAAAACAATCCAATTAAGAATGTGCAAAGGACCTGAATAAATAGACACTTCTCTGAAAAGGACATAGTGATGGTCAACAGGTATGTGAAAAGATGCTCAATGTCATTAATCACCACAGAAAACCAAATTAAAAACTCCATGAGATGTCACCTCACACTTGTCAGAATGTCTACCATTAATAAATCAATAAAAAAACCCTCTTGACAAGAATGTGGACAAAAAGTAACCCTAGTGCATTGTTGATGGGAAGACAGATTGGTGCAGCCACTGTGGAAAACAGTATGGCGTTATCTCAAAAAATAAAAAATGAAACTGCCTTATGACCCAGCAATTCCACTTTTGGGAATATATCTGAAGAAACCTGAAACACTGATTGAAAAGAAAGTATGCATCCCTGGGTTCATAGCAGCATTATCTATAGTAGTAAAGATTTGGAAACAGTCCAAGTGCCATCAGTAGGTCAGTGGGTAAAAATGATGTTGTACATTTATACCATGGAATACTATGTGGACATAAGAAAGGAAACCTTACCTTCTGTGTCAGTATGGATGGACCTGGACAGTATTACGCTAAGTGAAATAAGCCACCCAGAGAAAGACAGATAACATATGATTTCACTTATGTGTGGAATCTCTTGAACAAAATAAGCTAACAAACAAAATAAAGAGATTCATAGATACAGAGAACAGACTGACAGCTGTTATAGGAGAGGGGTGTTAGGGAGATGGGTGAAAAGAGTGGAGATTAAGGAAAAAAATAGCAACTCATAGACACAGACAGCAGCATGGTGAGTACCAAAGAGGGTTAGGGGTAGTAGACTAGGGTAAAGGGAGTGGTAAATGGTGACAGGAGGTCAACTTTGGGTGGTGAGCACACAATACAATATACAGATGATGTATTAAAGAACTGTTCACCTGAAACCTGTATAATTTTATTAACTAATGTAACCCTAATAAATTAATACATTTTTTTTAAATCCTAGAATTCTAAATCTAATAAAAGGCAGTCACAGGACTGTAAACAGAACCTCTGTCTTAGGCTTGTGATTCCAAATTACCCTTATATGTTATGAAGAAGAAGCTAAGTTGAAATTTCAATTTAGATTCAATGTGTTGAAACTTCAGTAGTCTTTGGAATCTAACAACAATCCCAGTAGTCAGCATATCACTACTTGGATGAACCAACTCGAGGTCTTTATGCTACTGCCCAGCAGAGCAGTGATTCCTTCTTTGCTTTTAGACTCTGATCTTGTTATAGACTGTGAAGTTTGGAGATTGACTGAGCCCAACATACACTTGCTTCAATAAAGACTAAGTGTAGAGGTTACTTGCCCTCTTTTGATTCACTGTTGCCCCCAAACCATCAGTATAATCACTGGAATACAGGAAACAGTGTGATGAATTCACTGAGAGGTCTGGTTCACTGGAAAGAAGGGTTCTCCTCTAAATCGATGTGTCTGGCACCATGTAAATGGAATGTTCCAATGTGGAATTAAAGTCCTACTGGGAAATTCACTAAGGATTCTTATATTAAAATCAAATAAATCTTGCATTAGGAAAGGCAATTTCTGTGAATATGATAGCTAAATTAACTCTTATTTCCCAGGTTGAGGAATTTTGACAAACAACTGCAATGCTGCGATAATACATTTGACAGATAAACAAAACTGTGGATTGAAACAAGTCATATTTTTCAAGTAGCATAATAACTAATGCTTTAATATAGTACAGATTTTAATGCATCATAAAAGAAATGATGTGATCAAATATTTTACTAAAGAGTTTAGCACTGGGAGTAAAACTCAATTAAGGCCAGACTCATTACCACTTAATTTCATTTGGGTCTTTATTGCTTGTAATTGTACAGTTTCTTAACTTTATCCCTCACTCTCACTCATAATTGTCATGAGCTTCACATCCATCATGGACGATGGCACTTCTCTGTGAAGCTCTCATAGTTGAGTTTTTTCATTTATGAAGAGACATGCATTTCTTTTAGAGCTGACATTTCCTGATTTAAGATAGCATGAGCTGTAGGGAATCAGATCCTTGCAATTGTGAAGATGATTCCCAGTATTTTAGACAATAGGAGAAAAATGCAAATTTTACATGAATCAGACATTTCATGCATTTGTCATAAATAATGCTTAAAAATTTGGAATAGACAATATACCAAAAGATTTAAGCCAAATCTAGGAATTTTAGATAAATATAAGCATTCATTCCTTCTGAACTAATAATTTCAAAGTCAGAAATAGTACTATTTAAAGAATAAATTATTGTAAGACTAATAATTTATATACTGGTTTTCTGAGAAGGAGTCTTGTATTATTCTATTACTCCAATACTTATCTGGAGAAAACAATGCTCTAATATTCCACACATAAAAAAAAGACAAATTTCTTATTTCAGAATTTCATTAAAATTTTGTAATTATATAATGATTTCAGAGAGGAAGGAAGAAGGAGAAAGAGATAGAAACACCATGAGTCATTAATCGGCTGCCTTCTGCATGCCCCTTGCTGGGGATTGAGCCCACAACCAAGGCGCCTAGGCATGTGTTCTGACTGGGAATACAACCCTGACCACCTGGTTCACAGGTCGATGTTCAACCACTAAACCACTCCTGGCAGACTTGTCTTGATCTTTTAAACAACTAATTTATATATTTCCTGAAGATATAATCAAGAATATATAGCCACAGAGCAATAAAAATCTCAAAAATCATATGATGAAATATACACCTTGGATCATTAAATTTATGCTATCTTAACTAATAAAATCGAAATATTAAAATTAACC
>PVJC01052067.1:0-11256 GCA_004026665.1 Murina feae
GGGGATCAGGGAGCAGGAAAAGGCTGGTCTGACCACGAGGCGGGGTTTTCCCTGCTTTCTGGTGGCTGGAGGAAGATGGGCAGTAGGCAAGCTTGGGAGGCAGGCAGCACCCAGCCCTGGCCACAGCTCAAAAAAGAGAACAACATGCAGGGGAGGGCAAGAGTCTGAGAGATCAACATAGAGGGGTGCCTGCTCCAAGCCTCTATGGTATGCCTGGGGGCAGGCCCCCAGCAGGTAGACACACACAGGAGGACTGCTCCGAGCCTCAGATGCGGCTGGGGGCAGGTCCCCAGTGGCAACACACACACCCACACACAAAGTGCCTGGCAGACTGGGGCCATCATAGGACATCCACTGAGGGGTTCCAGACTGTGAGAGGGGGCAGGCTGAGCTGAGGGACCCCCACCCTCCTCCCGTGCATGAATTTCGTGCACCGGGCCCCTAGTCTTATATAATAAAAAGCTAATATGCAAATCAACCAAACAACAGAACGACCAACTGCTATGATGTGCACTGACAACAAGGGGGCAGATGCTTAATGCAGGAGCTGCCTCCTGGTGATCAGTGTGCTCACACAGGGGAAGCACCACTCAGTAGAAACCGGTCTCACACTGGCAGGCACAGCAGTGGTGGCAGGAGCCTCTCCCATGTCCGTGGCAGCGCTAAGGATGCCCAACTGCCAGCTTAGGCCCATTTCCCCCAGGGTTTCTGGACTGTGAGAGGGCACAGGCTGGGCTGAGCACCCCTCTGCCCCCTGAGTGTATGAATTTCATGCACTGGGCTTCTAGTGGTCTAATAATAAATTAATCTATAAATTTAGGTTACTTAGAAAAACTAATTTCCTTACACTATTCTTTGGATTTTTTTAATGCCCCATTACTTTTTCCCCTCTATTTCCCCCTACCCCATAGATCATCTTAAGGTAAGCACTGTACATGCTTAGTGATAATAATTAACATACTAAATACCTTTTTGCACAGTACATGACCAAACAAATAGAAAAATCAAGAGTGCCTTGAACTCATATTCTATTATATTTTATGGAATGATCCATTAGTTAAGTGATACATGTACTGTCTCCATAGTAAAAACATCTAATATTATAAAGTTATATTTACTCAAATATAAACAACATTGATTTGTAATTTTCCTGATAAAATTCCTAACCTGGTGTTTGATTCTGAACATTTTTTTTGCATCGTATAGATGTATTAACACACATTTTTGAATACCTATACACGGAATGGGAAGAAATATCACATTAAAGCAAATAAAAGGCTTCAATGATAAACATTTATGAGCATTAAACTTTATTTTCCAACTAGTGCAGGAAAGTCGGGAAGCCCCAATCATCATCAAACTTTTCTACATGAACTTCAGTGTTGTTTTGAAGCTACTTTTGATGATATTGCAATAGGAGCTTTAGATAAAATACCAGCGGATATTCAAACAAGTTAGATTTAACAATGCTGACATCAGTCACACTGACAGAAAAAATAACTTGTTTGGTTATAAGTTTGGTAACAGATGAGTGGCCATTAATTCTGTCATATCTCTCAACGAGCCTGACATACTGATCTTCCTGTTTATTTTATGAAAAATTATCCTTATCTGGCAAAGAGAAGAGTCAGACTTGAAAAACAGTTCTCTGGCCTTAAAAAAGGAACTCCTGGGACTTTAATGAGAAAGCCCCTCTCGTCCTGGTGAGTAGATTTCAGTGCCGTCCCAACAGAACGCCCCAGGCTGTGCTCCTCTAGCTAACTAGTGTCTGTGAGCATCACAGATGATGGTAAGTTGCTGACTGTCAGAACATAAAGACCAAATTGTGCAGTAAATTTTAGGTTATTGTGTTTTATATCAGGAACTATGTTTAGCGCCACTTGGGTTTATTGTCTAGATGCTTTTTTCTTCCTGCCATAGCCTCCTTGACTTCCCTTGTTCTGCCTTCTCTGCTGACGTTCAATCAGGTTAAATGGCATGTATTTATTGATAACCTCCCATGCCTGCATCCTTGCCACTACCCGTCTTATTACCAAACAGCATTGGGGCTGACAAATAAACAAACACCTAAAAACAAAAAATTAGGACTAGAAAAAATGGTTGAAGGTGGGGTGGGATGCTGAAAGGAAAGAAGCGATACCTAGACACAGAACCCATGAGATGAGCTATGTGGATATAGGACACTTAGTTGGTGTAGGACCTGGTTTCCACACCACAAGAGGTGAGGAAATGGTGAGAGATGGACCCGAGGTCGAAGAGCAGTCATAAACCTTTGTTTACTGCACTGTGCTGGAGAGATTCCAAAGATGAATAAAATACAGCTTCTGCTTTCAAGAGGTCTAGGATCTAGAACTCAAGGATCTCTCTGAAAAGTAGAATTAAAATGAAACGAATTAGGGACTAGTTATTACATGAGCCTAAATAATTCATACAGGTCAAAAGAGTAGTTGAACGTGTGTCAAAAATGTTGCTTTATGAAATGCCTCCTTCGTGAGGATTGACTTGTCTTTAATTTGTTAGAAATATCTCCAATTATTTCTCAACTGATTTGGAGAAAATGAACTTCCCCTTTAGTCTGGGTAAGTATGAAAAAGTGAAGCAATAACCACTTGCTATCTCTGCCCTGGGGTCTATATGTTCCTAACACCCTCTAATCCCCAGGCTCCTGGAGGAGAGAGACCACAGGACTTGGCCAGCTGTGAAAACTACAACGGCTTGCCTGGGGGACCAATGATAACAGCCAGCTTCTGGAACTCCTGAATCTGGGTCAGCATAGTTGTCTCCCTGAACTTACTAGCAGGAAATAAAAATTGTGCTTCTCTCCTGGCTAGTAGGCCTGCTCACTCAAACCCCCATCTCTGAGCACAGAAATTGAGTCTTAGACCTGGAAGTTAACTTGGATATTTATTACCAAACTGGCAGACCCAGTATCAGATGAGTTTTCGAAAGCTCTAGGAAGTGCTGGCTGAAATCACTGTAAAATCATACACAACAGTTGGCCAGGAAGCATTTATGTGGTATTTTTACAGACCATTAGATTTCCAAAGCTTCTGCAGAATTACTTTTAATTGGAGCAAATTCATCACTTGGTAGGTTTTAGCTTAGCTCCTTGATAACCTTGACATTGTGTTATTTTTTTCTCTCTTTTGTTGATGTTTAACTCATTCCCTCAATCCAAGTACAGGGAAGCAATAGCTAAGGAAACACAAAAGAGCAGCATTTGTGTGGCATTTCCTTTCATGTGTGTTTTGCCCAGATGAAACAGACTTCACTGTCCTTTTCAGAGGCACCTTTCATGACAGCAAAGGGATTCCGATTTGTTCCTGCAAATTGGATAGATTTCTGCTGTTGCTTGTTTCTTGGGGTGAATATTCTGTTTTGCAGAATGGAGTTTGGATTTAATCATATTGATTTTCTTAATCTCAAAAAGTTGCTTGCTAAAATTTTATAATTCCAGGTAAGGCACTCATAATGGAAACGAATCATAATGAGTGCTGCTGAGTTGTGGGCTTTCCCCCTCTTTCCTGGATGTGCAAGTAAGTCAGTGACAGAATCATCGGTTCCTGCTTTTCTTATCCCACGATTCCTGTAATTTTCTTCATCTGTCATTTTCTGGATTTTTTCAGGTAGCTCTGACCTGAAATTTTTTTTGGAATTTTTTGAAATTTTGGAATTTTTTAAATTCTTTTGAATAACGGTGTGGACAAGCATTAGCTTTTACATTTGTTAAGGCCAAAGTTATTTGCCAAGAACAGAACACAGGTTGCTCAGCATTTTGCAAATAAGTAACCTTTTAAAAAAAGGATTTCGTGGGAATGAGAATATTTCAAAATAAAAATAATAGAAAACATGTACACTGTTTTGGGAAATGAAAAACGTCCACAAGTTGTACATTTGCTTCTTGTAGGGCATAAAATCTGTGGCTGTCTCACCTTCCTGAGTAGGGGGCCTGCACTTGGTTTTCAGTCTAATGCTGACTTGTCTCCATTTGTTCTAAAAATTTCAAAACGATGTCCAAAACAGTAATATTTCAATGGCGCTTCCTCATTTGGGTTGGCATCCAAATCTCTGCAGGATGTAAATAGCACTTTATTCGTTCACACTTCTTCATGTTAGTGTACTTCTCACATACGCGAGCCTCCAGGGTTGCTCATACTTTGTACTGTTGTAAGATGTTTCAGAGAGCTGGATAAGGAGGTGGTCCTGTCTGCAGGTGAAAAAAAAAATGACATTGTGGGCAGCCAGTGCTTAAAACCCCACTTATCATTTCCCCACAGATTGTGAAAGATCGAACGAGCTTGGGGTAAGGTATAAGAAGTCCAAGCAGATAGTTTTATTTCTGTTATGACTTACGGTTACTTGACGATATCTTTGATGCAATCTTTTCCTCTTCTCACCAATGGATAATGTCCTTAGGGTCACATTCTCTGTTGGCGAGTATATGCTATACCTTTTCTGTTTACCCATCTTCAGAGAAGGCTGTGCAAACAATGTGCTTTAAAATAAAGGACATTAACCCAGATTAAATTTCATGGGTCATGTCTAAACTCATCTTTTGCAGCTTATTAAAAAATGTAATGAAAAACCCCTTACCTATCTTTATGTATAATGCCACCCCTGCTTTTTTTTTTTAAACAAAATACTGTTTCAGATTTATATACAAAATAAATCAACTAACTTTAACATGATAACTATATATGGGTTTTGTATATTTTCTAAATGAGTTATTCGTAAATGGCTGATTGTAGAACATAGGTCAGCTTTCCAAAGAAGTTTTTCTTATGTTTACATAGTTTTCTACTGTATTCATTTACATAAGCTGCCTTAAATAATTTCTTATTGTTCACAAGTAAACAAGTAGATTTTGCCCCTTTCTTTCTAAAAGAATCATAATATTCTTTTAGTTAAATTTCAAGATACTGAAGTTGCCCTGAGTAATCTTGATGTTGAAAAAGCCATCCCAAACATTTAATGAATATCTATTTTCCCCAGTTTCTTAATACAATATTCGATCAATACTAGTTCATTTTAATACAATCACATTTGGATAATATATTACAAGAAAGTGTTTAATGCAAATCCAGAATTTTGATATAATAAAACCAACCCATATCTCATGCACATGAATCAACTATTTTTCTTGAGTTCTGCAGAACACGAATTTCTAGTTCTAGAGATGCTTTAAAACAAAACTATTAACTATAAATGACTGGTTGAATCAGTGCCATGCAATGAGTTCTATGCGCATGCCCTGTGGGGGTTAGACATTGGTAAAGCCTCATTTTGGAGTGAAAAGTGGGTTTGTTGGGAGTGGGGGGAGAGGAAAGGGGGAGATGCTGGTTTATAGAAATTGGAGGTTTCCATAGGGAAACTATTAAGAATAATTTAGCATATTCTTAATATGTTAATTATTATAACATATTTGCCTTAATGATGTCCATAAAATCATATTTTGTTTTAAGTAAAATATAATTGCATTTAAAATTTTTTGGAAAATGGAAAAAAATCATAGTTGTTACTACACTGATGTTAACCACTGTTATGTTTTGTAGAATTTTCTTTTTATTAGTTTTTATTTTCCATATTTTACGTTCCAAATGCCTTACTTGACATATCATTTTAAGGCAGATAATAATAGATAACCTATGGAGCACTTACTGCTAATACTTTACGTGCATTATATCATTATGTCTGCAGAAACATACCTGGGGGCAGGTACTATTTATTATCTCTCTTCTACAGACAAAAAAAATGAAGAAGGATTACAAAGTGTAATTAATTTGCCATTGTCATTTGACTTTTTTTAAAGTAAATTGTAATTTCTGGCCTTAAATCCAGGAAGCCTAACTGTAGAGCTCTTGAATGGTGTGCTATATTGTGTCCCTGCAATTATTTTTGGTGGAATTTATGTAGATTAAAGATAAAATTATCTTGCTATTTCCAGGAAAGGAATTCATTAAAGATATGAGTTATGGGCTCCAACCTACTTTATGTAGATTGATTCTATTGTTCAATTTTTTTGGTCTGATTCTTCTCATAATTATTGTTACTAATATCTGTAAGAAATATTTGGCTTAATAACTGACCTAAAATAGGTTTAATTGAATTGTTTTATGTTAATTTTGACTAATTTCTTTACCTTCTTCTGCATAGTTTCTCAATCTTTCCCTTTTCTATGATAGTGAATACCTAACTTAAAAAATGAATATATTTCGTGCTGCAAAGATACTTGCATACTTTGAAATATTTCCTCTGATTTGAGGCAAAATTAATCATGGCTCCTTTTAAATTTTATTGCTGTAAAGCCACAATTGTGCCTGAGATCTCTGATTGCACAGAAAATGAAAGTTGGAGAAAGGATGAGTGAATTGCAGTGAAGGAGGCGTAACTTACAAAAAAGTCAATCTGAATTTTTATTGCCAGTTTCAAGGGCATAAATCATTGTTTGATTAAGAATGTGATTTTTCCAAGTCCTACTATCTTTTTTATATTCAGAGCCAGATGAGAGCAATTACCAAGCAAACCCTTTAGTGCTTTCTGAGCCAATGGAAATGTTAGGGATGAGGAGAGTTCTGTGAAGAAGCCTGCCTTTGAAATGGTTAAGCAGCTGCATAGAGCCTGAAGGAGTCTGGGCTTTTGATGCAGTGTATTAATTAAATAAAGTGATCATAACAAACTTTGCCATGTTGTCACACATTCTAGGTCCTCAGAGTGGAATGCAGAAGGGAGAATTCCTCTCCTGGAGATAAAATTGGGAGTTCTCTCCTCCACATGGGCTATAATCAAGGTTAGAGAACAAAGAAAAAAATTATTAAATAATAACATGTCTGAATTAAATTATTTTTTTCTGTCAGAGTTTTGTAAGTTTCAACTCAGTTTCTCACAGTTAGAACCTATCTTTCATCTTGAGTGGTTTTGTTTTTCATCCTCTTTCTTTCATGAGTTTTTGTTTGTTTGTTTTATTTCTCTTCTCACTCTTCTTCTAACAAGGCAGCCCCATTGCTATGGAAACCTACTTCTTTTGTTACCACTAGATATTTTTGTTAGTGAAAGCAATAGACAGTATAATGGTCTTTGGATTAAGATATCAACCCAGTAAATATCTTTTGGATGAAAAAATTTATCACAAATGTTAAAAGAATGTGCCTGCTTTCAACAAATTCTATTAAGATGTTTTGCTTGCCCTGACCGGTTTGGCTCAGTGGATAGAGCATTGGCCTACAGACTCAAGGGTCCCAGGTTCAATTCCAGTCAAGGGCATGTACCTTGGTTGTGGGCACATCCCCATTGGGGGTGGTGGTGTGCAGGAGGCAGCTGATGGATGTTTCTCTCTCATTAATGGTTCTGACTCTCTATCCCTCTCCCTTCCTCTCTGTAAAAAATCAATAAAAAAAGATGTTTTGCTGGATTGATCAGCTTTTATATTAAAAAACCCAACATTTAATACATACAAAGTAATAGTTAACAGAACCGAACTCATGGTCCTTTTACTTAACACATATAATTAGGGATAAAGGGAATCCTGATGATATTTAGCATTATAGAATAATGATAGGTGAAAAGGTAAACTATTTCATAATTCTAGTCTTTGGGTTTTATTCATAGGGACTAATTCAAGAAAGAGTGAAATAAACTACTAGATACAATCTGCTTATAAATAATATAGCTGGAACTCCTACAAGGAATCTAAAAAGCATTTTAGTTTTCAATTTATGCAGGGGTGTTGGAGGTGAGACAGGGAATAGAGTAGCACAGTGTGTCAGTCCAAATAATCCATTCTTTATGTTCTGCCTTTCCTTTCTAATATGGAAAGGGGAGATAGGCTAGAGAAATCCAAAGATGAAGGAAATAAATTACAGCAATTCTCCCATCTAAACAGGGCTATGTTGGTGGCACAAAATAGCACAGCAGTTTCCTTACCACTAAATGAAAGAGCAGGGAAGTCTGAAGAGTGATTATTTAATACAGGTCAGGAATAACTGGAGTCAAATACCGCTTCATCCCTGCCCTGTAATAATCCCTTTTAGTCCGTGTGTGTACAGCCAAACACATAAATAAAAATGCCTTTATCAATTTAGTTTCATAAATTATTTTGTAGGTAATGTGTACTGAATATGTAAATACCATAGCAACAGTGTATGCTGGTTTTATTCAACCACAGTGGGTTGTATTAAATATATAAAAGGAAAGGAACAAAATCAACAATTTTATAAAAATAGCCTACTCTTTAAGAAATATAGAAGTGTAAATTTTGTATAACAAACTCATGAATATTTCAGTATTTGTGGTCTATTGCATTAGAATACTGCGATTTATCATTTCTTTATTGTCAATAAAATTACTTTTCTATGGAATTGCTAACGGCCATTATATCCTGAGAGTAACCATTATTCTAGGCAGTTTTGGCCATTATGCATGTTAAGAACCTATTAAAATTGTTTCCATTTTGGGCCTCTGTGTCACCATGGAAACTATCCATGAGTTAAGTGTTTGTGAATGATTTGTGGTCCTTGATGAAGCAAACTTTTGATGAAATAAATCCCTTCATGGCCCATATTTTTGTCCGTAAAAATTTCGGAATTTTTCCTCCCTAAGATTCAGTGCTCAATTTAGTTTCATTAGTTTCAGTTTCTTCGGTTTAGTTGCAGCGTGCTTCTAACTTTTGTTTTATCTATTGCAATTGTGTTTTTTGTTGCAATTCCTCCTCTTCCTCTCTGTTGTGGGTGGAAGTGAATGGCTGTCGTGGCCTGTGTCTGAGGCGAACATTCTCCATCGGACATTTAATTCAGTGCAGAGTTGCAAATAGACAAATGTACCTTCAACATCATGTCTGCTCTGATGCTCCCCTATTTCTTAAATAATTTTTGGAATGAAATTAAGTTTCCTTTCCTTTCCTTTATAGCAAACTTTTAATTAAAATAAGTTGGCAGACATTCTTATTTGTGAGTCATAACCAAAGTATTTCAATCAAGTATTTAAAGATATTAATTTCTCTAAATCACACCACTTATTTTCATTAAAATACTTTAAACATATATTATTACTAGCACAGATATTTAGAATTTTATCCAGGAATATAAGGCATTATCATTTTTGGTAATAGTATTCTGATTGCAGGACTTTAACACTAATAGCAGAGATTAGGTACACTAATATTTTAACATTTAAATAAAATTTTTGAAAAAATTTGTTCCCAGAGAGCTCCAGGAATACACACGATACTGCATGAAGGTTTGTGCCAAATCTGGCTTAGGTAAATAAATAATTATTTAATGAATCAGAAAAATGCAGATAAATTAATGGTGTACAGTCTTAGAAAATGTTGCTATTCAAGGATAAATTTTATTTTTAGGTTTTCAATAGAATAGTTTTTATTCAATAAGTGCATTGAGTATAAAGGAATCTTGTACATTTTAAAGCAACCCAAATGGTCACTTCGATTTAGTAACTCTCTTTCAACTATTTTTTGATATGTGTATGAGTGGAGAATGGAATTAGGGTTTTGAACATTTTGCACAATCCAGATATGTTTGAAATGAGTTTATTGAGTTTTAAGTCACCTATTTAAAGTTATATTTTAAAGTTATAATTGACCTATTCAATGGCTTTTAGTATAGTCACAGAATCGTGTAACAATCACTGCAATTATTTTTAGAATTTTTCAGTCCTCCAAGTGAAACCATATACCCATTAGCAATCACTCACCATGTCCTCATACTCCCAACCCTGAACTTAGGCAACCAGTAATCTACTTTCTATCTGTATAGGTTTGCCTGTTCTGGAACTTTCATATAATAGAATCTGCAATATATAATCTTTTGAGACTAATTTATTTCACTGTGCATAATGTTTTCAAGGTTATCCGTATTGAAGCATGTATAGATATCCATTTTTATTGCTGAGTAATATTCCTTTGTATACATATACCATATTTTATTTATCCATTTTCAATTGATAGACATTTGAGTTATTATCACTTTTTGGCTATTATGCATAACTAGGGGCCCAGTGCACAAAAATTTGTGCACTGGGGGCGGTGGGGATCCCTCAGCCCAGCCTGTGCCCTCTCACAGTCTGGGAGCCCTCGGGGGATGTCCATTTGCTGGCATGCCTGGCCAGCCTGGGTGAGGGGCTGATGGCTGTTTGCAGGCTGGCCAAGACCCCCAGTGGGAACCTTCACCCAATGGGGTGTGGCCAGCTTGGGTGAGGGGCTGAGGGCCATTTTCAGGCTGCCCACAGCTCCCATTGACCCAACATCCCAGTGAGGCTGACTGGAATCATATTTTTGGGGTTTATTTATCTTCTATAATTGAAACTTTGTTGTCTTGAGTGGAGGCCTAGGCAGGAAAGGAAGCCTCCATGGATTCTATAATTGAAACATTGTTGCCTTGAGCAGAGGCCCAGCTGACCTAGGCAGGCACTGGTGCAACAGAAGCCTCCTGTTTGCTCTAGCTCTGTGGCTGACAGCCACCATCTTGGCTGGGTTAATTTGCATGCAGCTGCTGTGATTGGCTGGTGGGCATGGCTTAGGTGTCTTGGAGTAATGGTCAATTGGCATATTACTCTTTTATTAGATTAGATGCTACTATGAAATTTCCTGCAAAAGTTTTTGTGTGAACATATGTTTTCATTTCTTGTGGGTATGTACCTGGGAGTTGAATTGTTCATCATAGGGTAAACTTCTTCTGAGGAACTGGTAGACCATTTTTCAGAGTGGCTGTACTATTTTACGTACCCACCAAAGACATACGAAAATTCTAATTTATCTACACCTTTCCAAAACTTTGTCATAGTCTGTTTGTTGGATTATAGTTATCCTAGTGAGGGTGGGGTGGTGGTATCTTCTGGGTTTGATTTGTATTTCTCTGATGGCTGATGAAGTTGGTCAGAACGTTTTCATGTGTTTATTAACCACTTTTATATCTTCTTTAGAGAAGTGCCTACTCCAATTTTCTTTTTTTTTTAATTTATCTTTATTGTTCAGATTATTACAGTTGTTCCTCTTTTTTCCCCCATAGCTCCCCTCCTCCCAATTTCCACCCCAACCTCTGACCTTGCGCCCCCATTGTCCTCATCCATAGGTGTACAATTATTGTCCAGTCTCTTCACGCATCCCCAACACCCTTAACCCCCGAAAATTGTCAGTCCACTCCCTTTCTATGCCTCTGATTCTATTCTATTCTCAAAGGATACCTTTCAGCATTTCATATAATACTGGTTGGGTGGTGATGAACTCTTTTAGCTTTTTCTTGTCTG
>PVJC01052068.1:0-11260 GCA_004026665.1 Murina feae
CGATCATTGTCCATTCTCTTCCCGCACCCCCAACACCCTTTACCCCCGAAAATTGTCAGTCCACTCCCTTTCTATGCCTCTGATTCTATTCTATTCACCAGTTTATTCTGTTCATCAGATTTTTTATTCACTTGATTTTTAGGTTCACTTGTTGATAGATATGTATTTGTTGTTCATAATTTTTATCTTTACTTTTTCTACTTCTTCCTCTTCTCAAAGGATACCTTTCAGCATTTCATATAATACTGGTTGGGTGGTGATGAACTCTTTTAGCTTTTTCTTGTCTGTGAAGCCCTTTATCTGACCTTCAATTCTGAATGATAGCTTTGCTGGATAAAGTAATTTTGGTTGTAGGTTCTTGCTGTTCATCATTTTGAATATTTCTTGCCACTTCCTCTGGCCTGCAAAGTTTCTGTTGAGAAATCAGCTGACAGTCGTATGGGTTCCCCCTTGTAGGTAACTAACTGCTTTTCTCTTGCAGCTTTTAAGATTCTCTCCTTGTCTTTTGCTCTTGGCATTTTAATAATGATGTGTCTTGGTGTGGTCCTCCCTTGGTTCCTTTTGTTTGGAGTTCTCTGTGCTTCCTGGACTTGGAAGTCTATTTCTTTCACCAGGTGGGGGAAGTTTTCTGTCATCATTTCTTCAGATAGGTTTTCAATATCTTGCTCTCTCTCCTTCTGGCACCCCTATAATTCTGATGTTGGTATGCTTGAAGTTGTCCCAGAGGCTCCTTACACTGTCTTGATACTTATTGATTTTTTTTTTCTTTTGGCTTTTCCGGCTGGGTGGGTTTTGCTTCTTATTTCATTTCTTTGACTTGATTCTTGCGATCCTCTCGTCTGCTGTTGGATCTCTGTATATTATTCTTTATTTCAGTCAGTGTATGCTTAATTTCTAGCTGGTTCTTTTTCATATCCTCAAGGGTCTCACTAAATTTATCAGCAGTCTCTAGAAACTTATTGAAAAACCTAATAACCGTGGTTTTGAACTCTATATCTAGTCGTTTGCATCCCTCCATTTCTGTCTTGTGACCTGTTTCTTAGTCTCCACATTTTGGCTTTCTGTGCTAGGTGTCCTATATATGGCGCAGTGATTCAGCCTCCCCAATCACCTGTACACTCTTGTTGTACGCCTTTGAAGGCTGGGTGCACAGTCTTGTTGTAGTTATCACTGGGGGGAAATGACCTGCAGGCCTTTCTCCTCATTTGGAGTTTGGATCTATTGGAGTTCTGTCTCAGCTGCAGACCCTTAGGTTATGCTGCAGGCAGGCAGGCGCACAGCTTGGGCGAGATTGTAGGTGGGGTGGGGCGGGGTCTCAGAATCACTGGGGGGGTGGAGCGACTCACAATGGCTTCCCCTCTGCTGATGCCACAGTTTCTACCGGGTTTGGCATCTCCAAGCCCTGGGGTCTGCACACGATTCTCAGTCCCCAAATCTCTGTGTCAGTGATCGCTGCAAATAGCACTGCTAGAATGCCACTGGTCTTCTGCCGCCCCGTTGCCCTACAGCCCGCGTCACATTCAGTGTGACCTGGGAGTTTATAATCTTCCAAGCAGCGGACCCGAGCGCTGCTGCCACTCCCTTTCACCCGCACAGCCGCCTCTGTTTTGTGCGTTTGTACCTTTCAACTTGGGCGCCGGGAGCTTCTATTCTGTCTCAAAGCACTCCTTTTCTTGCCTTCTAGTTGTAAAGCTTCCCCTCCCTTGGTTCTGGAGGATGACCGTTTATCTGTATAGTTGTATTTCTATAATGTAGGTGTGGAGGCTGCGCATTTAGGTATATACCTCACGCAGCCATCTTGGTTCTCTCCTACTTAGTATTTAATTTAATGAGGTGGGAGGAACTGATTAGGGGAAAATGTCTAAAAAAGCTCTCGAGTAAGAGAGAATGAAAAAAAAAAAAGTTCAACACTGCCCTACATTTATAAAATTGTCAGATGTGTATTGTCTATTATGATTTACAAATGAATTAGAAAAACAGTTAATTATGTAGAATATGGCAGAAGAGATGTGGAAATCTTGGTTATTTCAGACTAAGGGATAAGTGGGGAATTTTGGATTCTACACTCAGATAATGAATTGTTCTCCCTCACATTTGTAGAAATTGTTATCAGCACTGCACTGACCAAATTCTTAGGGTTTCATATCTTATTTAAAAATCCTGTTGCAGGCCCTGGCCAGGTAGCTCACTTGGTTAGAGTGTCCTCCCCATATGCTAAGGTTGCACTTGATCTCCAGTCAGGGACTATACAAGAAGCAACCAGTGGCCCTGACCAGCGTGGCTCAGTGGTTGAGCATCAATCTATGAATCAGGAGGTCAAGATTTCATTCCCGGTCAGGGCATATGCCTGGGTGTGGCTTGATCTCCAGTGTGGAGTGTGCAAGAGACAGCCGATCAGTGATTCTCTCTCATCATGTATGTTTCTCTCTCCCTTCCTCTCTAAAATCAAAATCAGAATAAAAAAAAAGCAACGATTGCATTCATAAATAAGTAGAACAAATCCATGTTTCTCTCTCAAATCAATTTTTAAAAATTAACATCTTCATTGCATAGAGGGTTTAAAAATTCTTATTTTTTTCTACTTAAGGTCACATTTGCGAGCGGTAAAAAGTAGTCCTGAGGGGTTGTGGGCTCGGTCTCCAGTAGGGGGTGTGCAAGAGGCAGCCGATCAATGAAGCTCATCGTTGATGTTTTTATTCTCTCCCTCTCCTTTCCTCTCTGAAATCAACAAAAAATATATATTTTTAAAAAGTAGCCCTGTGGTATCTTTCTCCTACAGCCCTGGTGAAAATTCCCATCAAGCCCTAACTGGTTTGGCTCAGTGGATAGAGCGTCAGCCTGCGGACTGAAGGGTCCCAGGTTTGAGTCCGGCCAAGGGCATGTACCTTGGTTGCGGGCACAACCCCAGTGGGAGGTGTGCAGGAGGCACCTGATCAATGTTTCTAACTCTCTATCCCTCTCCCTTCATCTCTGTAAAAAACCTATAAAATATTTAAAAAAGAAAAAGAAAAGAATATTCCCATCAAGTATCAAAAACACTTACTGTATAGATCTGGACAAAGCAGTACTCCTTTTGATAGCTGAGGCCTGCTAGTTCAGTGTACCTGCTGCACCTCCCGCAGTTGGAGCCCAGGGAGCCTGAGCCTCTTTGAAGATTGCCAACTACAGATACCTCAACCCACAAAATGTGCACAGGTGACAGGCATCAGGGTCCGTATCTCAGACCTTGTGCTTATGCCAGGTGTGCTAGGCCCCTATGAGGGTGCATGAGCTGGGCACTGCTTCAGTAATCAACAGTTTTCCTCCTTGGACCTCAGCTAGCTTTTCTGCATTCTCATCCTCTACCTCTCCAATAAGCAGCCATAAGCTGGGCAGCAGGAGTGCTGTGCACCAGCAGGAGAGAGGGTGCAGTGGGAGTGAATTTCTTACCTAGGTCCCTTGGGGGTGGCACACGCCCCCTCCCAGTGGGGGCAAGGGCCGGTCCTTCTCCTGTGAGTGTGGCTGGAGGTACCTTGTGCCTGGCTGTACTTGGCCTTGAGCTCTATGTACTTGGCTTGGTTCTGGAGCTGACAACTGGGGCAGGAGGAGGACGATGGTGGAAGGGGAGTAAAAGCCAAATGGCTGTAGTCTCATCTTCGGTGAAGCAGCCCCCTTTCCTTCCTTCATTCCCTCTTGTACACACCTTCCACTTCCTCTCCTTGCTTTGCCTCCTGGATGCTGGGCTGCTGGCCAGAAACTACCCAGCTTGATAGTCAACTTTGTCATTCCGTTGTGTCTGAAGCACCTCCTTCCTCACTGGCGCCCAGGAGTTCTAATTTGGAGTTCAATTTCTAATGTGGACGTGACTTTGCAGTTTTCCTCTATTAGATTTCCATGATGGTGACTCCCAAGCATGAATTTAAGAATTTCACTTCAGAGAAGGCCATTCATCACAATAAGATCCCCATTATAGGAACTGGAGCAGTTGATGCGGCCTGTGCAATCAGCATCTTATTAAAAGTAAGTTATGTGCTTTGTGCCATAGCATTAATCAAGGTTTCCTCTGTTGGAGGTAAGGCTACTGCATGTGGTTATAGAAGTGTGTCCAGTTCAAGGGTTGAGTTGGGAGCCCTATCTGGCTTAACCCCGAGGAAGAGGTGACCTATTTTAAATCCTTACCCAAGGATGTTTTTATTGATTTTAGAGAGGAAGGGAGAGAGAGAAATATCAATGTGTGGGAGAAAGATGGCCGGTTGCCTCTCGTATGTGCTCTGACTGGGAATAAGGACGCTCCTAACAACTGAGCCACACCAGTGAGAGCCAGGTGCCCTTTTTAATTGCTCCACCCAAAGTAGGCTTCTTTTCTAGTGCTTATGACAGTATCATGTGTTAGAAGCGTCTGTGTGAAAGCATGTTGACATCAGACTTTCACTCACTCACTTGACTATGAAATTGAGCTCACAGCCCAGCTGGTTTGGATCAGCCTACGGACCAGAGAGTCCTGGGTTCGATTCTGGTCATGTGACCTTGACTGGAATCAAACCCAGGACCCTTCAGTCCAAAAGTCGATGCTCTATCCACTGAGCCAAATCAGCGAGGGCCAGAATATATATTCTTTGGTGATGTATGTCTTACTCCTGAGCCTAACCCAGTGTCTGCCATCTAGGAGGCACTCACTGTTGACTGACAGTTTTTTTAAACTGCTGCTACATAGACTTTACTATTAGTGGTAAAATTGATTTAATATTAATTTCTAGATCTCTGCGCCTTACCTTAAATAACCAACCCTTCTAAGAAATTTCTGGGAGTAAACTGCCTGCTCCCTAAATATCTTGAAAACATCTCAGAATTAGAACATTCATTTTTTATAACCTCATGAGCCTTCTGTTCTACTAGATGAGCTCTGCAGGACAGTACAGCTCACTTGGTCGTCCCAAACAGAACCACTTGCCAGGAAGGCGGACTTCAAATGACAATAGAAGAGTAGTTCATTGCCCTAGCTGGTTTGACGCAGTAGACAGAGCGCCGGCCTGCAGACTGAAGGGTCCCGGGTTTGATTCTGCTCAAGGGCCCATATTGGTTTCAGGCTCGATCCCTGGCAACCAACCAATGTCTCCCCCCTCCACTCTGTCTAAAAATAACTGGGAAAATATCCTTGGGTGAGGATTAACAACAAAAGGGTAGTTCATCACACCTTCTTCCTCAGTTATGGCCAGACCATCTTGCCTAGTTAACATGAGATCTTAGGTGTAGAGGTTGGCCACTTTCTTCTTGATGAAAAGTTATGGGTTCGTTAGGCCTAGAGAAGAAGCAAATCTAAGTAGGGACTGACTGGTAGGAGGGTATCACTCAGGACTTCTTAGGGTTTCATGGACTTTTCCTAAAGATGTTCAATAAAGAAGAGAACAGTTATGCAACAAATTTTATTTAGCATAGTCAGTCCGAACATTCAGCACAAAAGTTTACAGAGGATAGAAAGTGCATTAATAAAAGCCAGTCTTTACCAAAAGAAAACAGAAAATATATTATTGATTCAAAATATTTTACACTTGAGTGATAAACTGCAATAACTTATTCTGGTCACCTACTGATCAGAGAAAGAAAGAGAAGAAAAGAATGTCTCAAGAAGAGCTCGTCTCCAGCTGGTGTCAGAGAAGTCAGTAGAGGTCACTGAGACCGGCAGTCTTTCTTGCTTTTTGCATTAGTGCCCTCAGCTGGAACTGTTTACGGGACAGAAGACGTACATGCTGGAAGTGGGGGGGGGGGAAGTTTCAACAGTTTAGAATGGCTTTGGCCCAGGTATAAAGTATCAGACAGTCTGTTAACACAGATGCGACCTAAGAATCCTAAACTCATTATATCAACCTTCCTTTGAAACCAATACTTTATTACATGGGTTTTTTCAAACTCTACTAGATTCATGCTGGTAGGCTGTGTTAAATAATCTTCTGAGACCTTATAAAGATACTAGAGGCCTGGTACACAAAAATTTGTGCACTGAGGGGGAGGGTCCCTCAGCCTGGCCTGTCCCCTCTTGCAGTCTGGGACCCCTTGGGAGATGTCCACCTGCTGGCTTAGGCCCACTACCCAGGGGATAGGGTCTAACAGGGCAATCAGACATCCCTCTGGCAAGCCCAGGAGCCCTTGGGGGATATCCACTTGCCAGTGGACATCCTTAGCACTGCTAAGGAGGTGGAATAGGCTCCCGCCATCACTGCTGTGCTGGCAGCTGTCAGCCTGGCTTGTGGCTGGGCAGAGCTCCCCCTGTGGGAGCGCACTGACCACCAGGGGCAGCTCCTGCATTGAGCATTTGCCCCCTGGTGGTTAGTGTGTGTGATAGTGACCAGTCATTCTGCTGTGTCAATTTGCATATTAACCTTTTATTATATAGGATAGGATACAGGCCTGGTGCATGGGTGGGGGTCCCCACTGGGGTGCCTGGCCAGCCTGGGTGAGGCCATTTTCAGGCTGGCCATGGTTGCGGGCTGGAAGCAGGTGTCTGGGATTTATTTATCTTCTATAATTGAAACTTTGTAACCTTGAGCGGAGCTTAGGGCTGGCAGGGCAGGCAGGAAGCTTGGCTTCCTCTATTGTCGGGGGCAACCCAAGTCTTCTGCTTGCTCCAGCTCTGTGGCCGCCGCCATCTTAGTTGGGTTAATTTGCATATTTCATCCTGATTGGCTTGTGGGTGTGGCAGAGGTATGGTCAATTTGCATGTCTCTCTCTTATTAGATTAGATATTTCACAAGAAAAGCACCATATTGCAGAATCTAGCTCAGGAATTTGGGCTACATCTTAAGAATATCAAGATGCCAGGGAAATTTGTACTGTGATCCTAATAAAGTTACCAAAAACTCTGATAACTATGACTGTCCTCACTTGGCTAGGAAGGGCAGGGATGAGCAGCACAAGGTCAGCTTTTGTCCCATGCTTAGCAAATAGCATACCTCTCTTGCGTCCTCTCCATGTGCATCTGTCCCTTGGCTATGCCACTTAAGCAGGGGACAGTGTATGGAAGGCAGTCCCCTTTGGTCTCTTGTTTATACCCAGCCATCATGAGCTTGCACAAGGTCCAAGAGTGGGTGGGCCCTTACTGAGATAGGTAAGATCATCGAGTGACCTGACTAGCCTCGCATGTACACTGAACCATCAACAGCAGCCAGACTGAATATCCAGACTGGCTACTTCTCTTCCCAAAACCATGCTGCTTATTACCCAACAAAGAACAGTAGTCAGATTTGACTTATATGATCTTTTCTTCATGCCTGTACAATAGCATTAAGCCTGAAACAACCTTCACTCAGAGGGCTTTAGTACTAGCAGGGCAGCCCAAACTTTGCAGGGCTGGAAAAACTGGTCTAAAATTATGTAAACTTAAGAAAATTATCAGAAAAATAATGGGGGTGGAAGGTTGTCAGTGATCTCAATATAAATGGTATGACCAGAAAGAATCAATAGAAATGTGAGTGTACCTCCTGCCCTACCCAGGCTCAGCTATAAGAATGATATTCAGTTCAATGCTCCCAGGGGTAGGGTGGGGGTCACTAGTTCACTTTTCTTCCCCTACTCAGATGGGTCCTCAGCCTTTGTATGTGAGAAGACACTGCCATTTATGTCAGCTTGCTCTCTTTTGGGAAAAATGAGCAATTTTAACCCATACCCTCCAGAGAAACCCTTTTGGGTTTGTGGTGTTTAAGATCAGTGTCTCTAAGAGTTCCAAAATCTTGTAAAGCGCAGTGAGGAAGACATACCTTTAAGAAGACATCCAGGTCTATTACTCCCCGCCTCAAGGCTTCTCCCAGGTAAAAGATAGTGTCTTCAATAGCATTTTCTTCTGCATACAGATTTAGGATCTGTTTATATAGTGGGGCTGTCGGAATGATAACTTCATCAATATCGTTGTTTTCAGATTGATTTTCCATTCTTTCCAGAGCAGAGCTGAGTTCTTCATCCTTCTTTCTCAAAAGTTCTATGTTTTTATCAACCTCAGCCTGAAAACAGAACAGCCAAGCATGATGACTTTATGCTGTGTGTAATTATCTGCTTATCAGACATCTACAACTCATGGATGAGATTTTTCATTCAGCACATTGGTCAAAGGTAGAGAAGGTATGATGAGTGAAAGCAGGATTATGTTGGAAATACCTTGAGGTGAACCCTTTCAGTGGCAGTGATAACTTTATCACTTATCACTGACAAATGATATTACAAAATAAACTATCAGACAAGACACTTTACAACCAGAGGTTCTTTACATGAAAACTACGTAAGATAACTTTCTTTCAAATAAGTGGGCATCTGCCACAAAGGGATCACTCTTCCTCAGTCTAAAGAGATTCAACTGATAGAACCCTACGCACTTGAACACAAGTCACAAGATATCACAGGTGGTAGCTGCAAGCTCTGAATTGTACTGGTGTCACTCTCCTGAACTTTTGAAAGTAGCCGGCTACTGGGAAGCTCACTTTACACTAGAACCATTGTGTAAGACTAATACGCACATAACAAATCACCTCTCCAAAGCTCTCAAAAATTCACTAACTCTTAATCCTTTCATCAAAACTGCATATGTATTGGAATGAGTTGTCCCTTGCAGGGATGAAAGCAGAGAGTGAAGCTGGCACTCAAATTATGTTATTGCCTCTATTTCATTGTTAAAGTCACATGGCTGACCTACACTGACTATCCAGGGCACAACAGGCTGATAAAATGTAACAAAGCTTAAGAACTAAAGGTTGCAAACTCTACATTTATATCTTTGAATTAAGTCAAAAGGGCTCAATGAAGATTCTTTAACTATAGCTCAAACAACATTTGGAAACAATACAAAGAACTGACACTGAGGTCTGCACCAGGGTCTGCAGATCTTTACTATGGCTAAGAGCTCTCAAATTCTTATTTTCTGGTAACTGGCAAAATCAAGCACTCAATCACAGTCCTCCTCTGTGTCAAAACACCACCCCCTAGGGTGAAGGTGCAAGCAGAAATGCTCTAAATACCATCCACCTTCCAATCTGAGACACAGGCTCCATTTAAACAAAGCTATACGAAGCTATATTCAAATATCTTTTGAAGACATTTAATTTTCTGAACTGACTGTACCCTACAATGTCCAGTGTAACGAGGTAACACTGCCTCTATCTACCATTCAACCTAAAAATTGCAACTATTCAGTGAGTTACTTACTACTTCTTGATCTAAACGGGTAACCATCTCTTCCAGTTTCTGGTGACCTTTTTTCAGGTCTTCCTCTGTTCGTTTCAGGGCATTGAGCTCTGCTTGAGCACGATCCATTTCCTCCTTCATCCGCCATCTCAGTTTGTCACTGACCGCTGAGATGAGAGAAGCTCGGATGGTGTCCTCACTGATTGTACCATCCCTACTGGGACCTGTAAGAGTATAGGGCAGAAAACACTTATTTCCCAAGTCCTTCCATTTCTTTCACAGGAACCTTCAAAAACAGAACAAAGTGTAAGCTGACACTTTCAAAGTAGGAGGAAAGAAAAACTTTTAAATGTTACAATTCCATAAACAACCTTGAAATCTGAGTTGATTCAGAAATACTTTTCCTTTAAGAGATTATTAATTCATGTATTTCTCAACAACAAAGTTATACCAACGAGAAAAGCATTTTATTTAGGCCAAGACCATTCTCAGGCCTCATGGCTAAACTGAAGGAGACAGGCACCCATGTGAGAAGCCTGTAACAGGACTGAGACCAGGAAGACTCCCTAATGTACCAGTTAATAGGCTTCACTTCTGCGAGGCTTTATCCCTTTACTTTTTTTTTTTTTTTGAGAGTGGGAGACAGAGAGGGAAGAAGAGAGAGAGAAAAACTTCAATCGCCTCTCATACACACCCTACTAGGGATGGAACTGGCAACCTGAATATGTGCCCTGGTTGGGAATCAAACCTGCTACTTCTTGGTACATGGGACAATGTCACAACCAAATGAGTCACACCAGCCAGGGCTACTCCTTTCTCTTGACCAGAACTAATGAGCAAGACAATGACATCCAGAAAAACTCAACAGCTGATAAACTTATTTATTCTCAGACTAGGGGCCCGGTGCACAAAAATTTGTGCACTGGGGCGCTGAGTGTGTGTGTGGGGGGGTGTTTCCTCAGCCCGGCCTGTGCCCTCTCACAGTTTGAGACCCCTCTAGGGATGTCCACCTGCTGGTGTGCCTAGCCAGCCTGGGTGAGGGGCCAATGTCTGTTTGTAGGCTGGTCAAGCTCCCCAGTGGAAACCCTCACCCCAGGGGGTGTGGCAAGCCTGGGAGAGGGGCTGAGGGCAGTTTTCAGGCTGGCCACAGCTCCCACTGACCCTCTGGGCCATCCGCCTGAGAAGCGATGGGGTGGCGCTGGCCACCCCATAGGCTTCCCAGGAGGGAGCCTTAGGGTCCCCTGGCTAGTCCCGTTCCCCCACCCCCCAGGCTTTTCCGCCTGGGAAGCCCATGGGGTGGCGCTGGCCACCCCATCGGCCTCCCAGCAGGGGGCCTCGGGGTCCCGCCGGCTCGTCCCCGCCCCCTGGGAAGGCTTCTCCGCCTGGGAGGCTGATCGGGTGGCACTGGCCAGGCGCTGGCCACACGATTGGCCTCCCAGGAGAGGGCCGCGGGGTCCCGCCAGCTCATCCCCGCCCCCCCAGGAAGGTTTCTCCACCTGGGAGACCGATGGGGTGGCGCTGGCCACCCGATCGGCCTCCTCCGCAGGGTCCCGCCGGCTCGTCCCCGCCCCCGGGAAGGCTTCTCTGCCTGGGAAGGCATCAGCCGGCCCAGGGCGCCAGATGCCATCCCAGGACGGAGGCTTCCAAGATGGCGGAGGCAGCAGCCGCACACCGGCGCTGCAGCCTCCGCCATCTTGGCTAGGCTAATTTGCATACAGTCACTCTGATTGGCTGGTGGGCATGGCTTAGGCCGTCCCGAAGAAACGGTTAATTTTAATATTACGCTTTTATTAGTTAAGACTAGGGGCCCGGTGCACAAAAATTTGTGCACTGGGGTGGTCGGGGAGGGGGGTCCCTCAGCCCGGCCTGTGCCCTCTCACAGCTTGGGACCCCTCTGGGGATGGCCACCTGCTGGTATGCCTGGCCAGCCTGGGTGAGGGGCCAATGTCTGTTTGCAGGCTGGCCACAGCTCCCACTGACCCTCTGGGTCATTGCCTGGGAAGCAATGGAGTGGCGCTGGCCACCCCATAGGCTTCCCAGGAGGGGGCATGGGGTCCCCCCACCCCCAGGCTTCTCCGCCTGGGAGGTCATTCCAGTGTTGCTGGCCACCAGATCG
>PVJC01052069.1:0-11260 GCA_004026665.1 Murina feae
ATGTAGATTACCACAGGTTTTTAATTCACTCATCTGCTCATAGGCACTTAAGCTGTTTCTAAATCTTAGCTATTGCAAATTGTGCTGCTATGAACATAGGGGTGCATATAACCTTTCTGACTGGTGTTTCTAGCTTCTTGGGATATATTCCTAAAAGTGGGATTATTGTGTCAAATGGGAATTCCATTTTTAACTTTTTGAGGAAATTCAATACTGTTTTCCACAGTGGCTGCACCAGTCTGCATTCCCACCAGCAGTGCATGAGAGTTCCTTTTTCTCCACATCCTCACCAGTACTTGTTGTTTGTCAGTTTGTTGATGATAGTCATTCTGACAGGTGTGAGATGGTATTCATTGATGTTTTGATTTGCATCTATCAGATGATTAGTGCTTTGAACATGGTTTCATATGTCTCTTCGTCTTCTGTATGTCTTCTTTGGAAAAGTGTCTATTTAGGTTCTTTCCCCATTTTTTATTGGGTTGTTTATCTTTCTTTTGTTAAGTTGTATGGGTTCCCTGGAACTTTTGGAGATTAAACACTTATCTGAGATAGCATTGGCAAATATGTTCTCCCATGCAGTGGGCTTTCTTGTTGTTTTGTTGATGTTTTCTTTTGCTTTGCAGAAGCTCTTTATTTTGATGTAGTCCCATTTTTTAAAAATTTTCTCCTTAGTTTTCATTGCCCTAGGTAGGGGTTGTATTGGTAATGATATTGCTACAACATTTGTCTGATATTTTGCTGCCTGGGGAGTTTTCTAAGATTTTATGGTTTCCTGTCTTATCTGTAACTCCTGCAACTATTTTGAGTTTGTTTTTTTATATGGTGTAAGTTGATCTAGTTTCATTTTTTTTCATGTATCTGACCAATTTTTCCAGCACCAGATACAACTGTTTTAACTCCATTGTTTGCTCTTGCCTTTTTTGTCAAATATTAATTGAGCATAATATTTATGTTCTGTTCCATTGGTCTACATGTCTGTTCTTGTGTCAGTACCAGGAAGTTTTGGGAACCATGGCTTTGTAATATAGCTTGATGTCTGGTATTGTGATTCCTCTAACTTTATTCTTCTTTCTCAGGATTGTTGTGGCTATTCAGGGTTTTTGTTTGTTTGTTTGTTTTTTATTCCAGATGAATTTTTGGGACTTTTTTCTAGACCTGTGAAATATGTCATTGGTATTTTAGTGGGGATTACATTGAATCTATAAATTGCTTTGTGTAGTATGGACATTTTAATGATGTTGATTCTACCAATCCATGAATACGGTATGTTCTTTCAATTGTTTATGTCTTCCTTTATCTCTTTTTTCCAATGCCCTGTACTGTCCTGTAGTCTTCTGAGCACAGGTCTTTTACATCTTCAGTTAAGTTTATTTCTAGGTATCTTAGTTTTTTTGTTTCAATGGTAAATGGGATTTTTTTTAACTTTCTCTTTCTGTGAGTTCATTATTGGTGTATAAATAAGCCATAGATTTCTGGGTATTAATTTTTGTATCCTGCTACATTGCAGAATTCATTTATTAAGTCTAGTAGTTTTTGTTGGAGTCTTTGGGGGTTTTCTATGTACAATATCATGTCATCTGCATATAATGACAATTTATTCATTTTCCAATTTGGATGCCTTTTTATTTTTTCTTCTTGTCTAATTGCCATGGCTAGCACGTCCAGTACTATGCCAAACAGGAGTGGTGAAGGTGGGCATCCCTGTCTTGCTCCTGTTCTTAGGGGAAATGATTTTAGTTTTTGCCCATAGAGTATGATGTTGGCTGCAGGTTTGTCATATAAGGCTTGTATTATGTTGAGGTATGATCATTCTATTCTGACTTTGCTGAGAGTTTATATCAAGAACAGGTGTTGGATTTTGTCAAATGCTTTTTCTGCATCATATGATTACGCGATTTTTGTCTCTCAATTTTTTTATGTGATGTATCATATTTATTGATTTGCAGATATTGTACCATTATTGTATCCCTGGAATAAATCCCATTTGGTTATAGTATATGATTTTTATAATGTAATGCTGGGTCACTTTGCTAGAGTTTTGTTGAGGATTTTAGTATCTATGTTCATCAAGTATATTGACCTGTAGTTTTCTTTCTTTGTGGTGTGTTTAACTGGTTTTATAATTAGGGTAATGCTGGCTTCATAGAAAGAGCTTGGAAGTGTTCCTTTCTCTTGTGTTTTCTGGATAGGTTTTATTTCTTCTTTAATGCTTGGTAGAACTCCCCCGTCAAGCTATCCAGACCAGGGGTTTGGTTTGCTGGAAGATTTTTGATTACTGCTTCAATTTCTTCAGTAGTTATAAACCTACTCAGGTTTTTTGATTCTTCCTGATTGAGTTTGGAGCTTGTATTTTTCTAAGAATACGTCCAATAATTAAAATTGTCCAGTTTATTGGAACAGAGTTGTTCATAGTATTTTTCCATATCTTTTTTGTATATCTGTGGGATTGGTTGTTACTTCACTTCTTTCATTTCTGACTTTGTTTATTTGGGTCCTCTCTCTTTAATTATTGGTGAGCCTGGCTAAAGCTTCATCAATCTTGTTTATTCTTTCAAAGAACCAGCTCTTGGTTTTGTTCATCTTTTGTATTTGGGTCTCTATGTCATTTATTTCTGATCATATCTTTATTATTTCCTTCCTTTTGCTTACTCTGGGCTTTTCTCATTGCTCTCTTTCTAATTATTTGTAAAGTTAGATAATTTATTACAATTTTTTATTTTTTTGAGGTATGTCTGTAGAGCTATGAACTTCCCTCTCAAGACTGCTTTCATTGTGTCCTATAGATTTTTGATGTGTTTTCATTTTCATTTGTTTCAAGGATGCTTTTAACTTCTTTTTTTATCTCTTTGGTAACCAAATAATTGTTTAATATCATGCTATTTAGCATCCAAGTGTTTGAATTTTTTCATTGTTTTTATTATAGTTGATTTCTAATTTTATGCCATTGTGATCTGAGAAGATGCTTGATATGATTTCTATTTTCTTGAATTTGAAGAGACTTTGCTTGTGTGCCAATATGCTATCTATCTTTGCAAATGATCTGTGTGCACTTGAGAAAAATGTATATTCTGTATCTTTGGGGTGAAATGTTCTGAATATGTCAATTAATTCCATCTGATCTAGTGAGTCATTTAGGATTGATTTTTTTTTGCTGATTTTTTGTTTATAAGATTTATCCAGTGCTGTCAATGGTGTATTAAACTCCCCTACTATGACTACATTGATGTTGATCTCTCCCTTGATATCTTCTAGCAGTTGTTTTTTTACATATTTGGGTGCTCCTGTATTGGGTGCATATATGTTTACCAGAGTTATATACTCTTGTTGAATTGCTCCCTTTAATATATGAAGTTGCCCTCTATTTTGTCAGATATAAGTATTCCTACTCCTACCCCAGCTGTTTTTTTTATTACCATTCACCTGAAAAATATTTTTCCATCTCTTCACTATCAGTCTGTGTGAGCCCTTTTTTCTGAGGTGGGTCTCTTATAGACAGCATATATATGGGCCATGTTTTCCTAATCCATTCAGGTCCACTATGTATTTTGATTGGAGCATTTCATCCATTTATGTTCAAGGTTATTATTGACTAGAGGCCTGGTGCAACAAATTCCTGCATTAGGGGCAGGTGTCCTTCAGCCCAGCCTGCACCCTCTCCACTGGGACCCGTTGGGAAATGTCCACCTGTTGTTTTAGGTTCTATCTCTGTGGGATCTGGCCTAATCTGGCAGCTGGACATCCCTCTCACAATCTGTGACTGCTGGCTCCCAACCGCTCTCCTGCCTGCCTTCCTGATTGCCCCTAACTACTTCTGCCTGGCAGCTTGATCACCCCCTAATCACTCCTGGACCAGACTGATCAATTTCCTAACTGCTCCCCTGTCAGCCCGTTCACCCCCAACTGCCCTTCCCTGCTAACCCAGTTGCCCCAACTGCCCTTTCCTGCTGACTAGGTTGCCCACAACTTCCCTCTCTGCTGGCCTGGTCACCCCTAACTGCCCTCCCCTGCAGGCCTGGTCTCCTTGAACTGCCCCCCCTCCCCTGATGGCCTGATCTCTCCCAACTGCCCTCCCCTGCTGGCCTGATTGCTCCTAACTGCCCTCCCTTGCCGGCCATCTTGTGGCAGCTATCTTGTGACCACATGGAAGTGGCCATTTTGTGCAAGGGCTTGATGGTAATTTGCATATTACCCCTTTATTATATAGGATAGTTACTTGTTTGTTGCCATTTTTATTCTTTATTTTAGTGCTCCTTCATCCCATCCTATTTCTTCTTTTTACAGAAGTCCCTTTAGCATTTCTTGCATTGCTGGCTTGGTAGTAATAAACTCCCTTAGCCTTTTTTTTGTCTGTGAAGTTCCTGATTTCACCTTCAGTTTTGAATGATAGCCTTGCTGGGAATTGTATTCTTAGATTCAGTCATTTGCTTTGCATCATTTTGTATATTTCATTTCATTCCCTTCTGGCCTGATGTGTTTCTGTTGAAAAATCAGTCAATAGTCTAATGGGAGATCCTTTATAGGTAACTTTCTGTCTCTCTCTCTGGCAGCCTTTAAGATTCTTACTTTGTTGTTGATGTTTGCCAACTTAAATATGATGTGTCTTAGTTTTGGTCTTTTTGGGTTCATCTTGTTTGGGACTGGGTAGCTTCTTGAACTTTTGTGAGTTTTTTTCTTCCCAATATCAGGGAAGTTTTCTGTCATTATTTTTCAAACAGGGGATCTATTCCTTGCTCAGGTTCCTCTCATTCTGGTATCCCTATTATGTGTATGTTGTTTCTTTTCATATTATACCACCGCTTCTTTAGACTCTTCTGATTTTTAAGTTTTGTTTTTTTTCCAGTTACTGCTCTGCTAAGGTGTTGTTTTTTTTTTCCTCATCTTCTAGCTCACTGATACAGTCCTCAGCTTCTTCTAGTCTACTGTTGATGCTTTCTATTGTGTTCTTTAATGCAGCTATGTCATTCTTCATTTCTTCTTGGTTCTTCTTCATTTCCTCTTGATTCTTACAGATGTTGTTGAATTTGTCCTCCATCCTTTGCAGCATCTTTATTACCATTGTTCTGAATTCTTTCTCTGATGAATTACTTGCCTCCATTTCATTTACTTTCTTTTCTGGTGATTCTTCCTTTTCTTTTGAATGGGAACTGTTTCTTTGTCTCCCCACTTTTGCTCCTCTTAGGATGTCTGGTTATGTGGTTCACTCTTCAACATGTTGATCAAAAGATACAAAATACAACTTGACAAGACATGACACAGAGGGAACAAAACATGAATGTATTCACAACACTGATAACCTGAAATAAAGGAGACCACCAGAGAAAATAGAATTAGGAGAGAGAAAATAGTGAAAAAAATGATACTGAGAAAAAAATAAGTAAGAGAGAAAAGAAAAAGAAGAAAAAAATAAGTAAAAAAAATATATGTATATGGGGAGAAAACTCCACAAAACCAATAAATAAACCAAACAATGCAAACAACAAACACCTAGAAAAAAAGGGGGGGGGGGACTGAAGAACTAGAGCTTATTTCCAGAAGGTAAAGTAAAGGAGTTGAATTAATGGGGGAATGGCTATGATTCAGTATAGAGAAGATAGAAAGAGAATGAGTGCGTAATAAGAAAAGTAAAAAACAAAAGATTCAATAAAATAATAGAAAATTAATTAAAAATAATTAAATAATATATATATTAAAAATATATAAATGTTTCCCCTTTCTTTAATCTATCTATCTATATATCCATCTATTTTTGGAATGGGAGAATAGAATAGAGAGCAGATAGGCCTGAGTTTGGTGAGTGAAACTTATTAAGCTATTAGTAGAATAAGAGTGCAAGCTAAGAGAGGAAAGTTAAAAACTTAACATAAAAACAAAAACAAACAAGCAAACGAGCAATCAAACAAACAATAACAAGAAAAAATTGGCTAGTGAAGAAAAAGAAGGGAGCATGAACTTGGAGCAGGGAAGAGGAAATTAGTTATATGAGTAAGCCAAAAGAGACTACTATGAAGCAGATAAAGAAGATCAGTTTTAACAAGGAGTAAAAAGAAAGGAGAGAAAAACTAAAGCAGGAACATTAGAAGAGGAGGATGAAAAAGGGAGGAGTGAGGAAGAAATGGTTGGCAAAAAGGAAAAATGAGATAAAGTAAAATAATGATAAAAATATATAATGTAGAACATTAATCCAAAAAATAAAATATTAAAATAATATTAATAATAAATAAAAATAATAAAAAATAAAATAAAGAAACATAAAAAATAGATAAAATTTAATTTCTTAAGTAAATAATAAAAGTGAAGTAGTGAAGTGTCATTCACTTCAGTTGAGTTTTAATGTCCCATGGAGGCTGGTTTAAGACCTCTCTCTACTGTTCTGTCTGCCATGTTTCAGTTTCCTGTTAGGTTGTCAGGCACTGTGACGAATTTTCCAGTGATCCACTGCTCCTCTGTGTCAGACTTCACAGCCTCGGTTTTAAATAGTTGGAATTAATCTGCCTGCTTTGTTTTTCCTTCTGCTTTCAGTCATATTTACACAAGTATCTATTTCTGACATGGGCTCTAGGTGGTGTTGTTGCTGTATTAGTTTCCAGGTCCAAATGGCCTCTCAACCCATTCCCTGAGGGCTCCCTGGAGGTAGTCAGAATCCTTGTTTCTCTCCCAAGCTTAAGGCTGGGTGCAGTTGTGCTGCTAGGAGGAGCCTGATCTTCAGGAGGAAAATGGCTGTTCAGTGTTGGAGGGACTGGACTGTCTCAGAGCTGACTTCCTGGTTGCCTCTCTTTATTTTGCTCCCCAGCTTCCACAAAACCACCTTCCCCTGCATTGCAGCCTCGGTGAGTGTTTGTAATGTAAAGATCTTATGTACTGGGTTTAGTGAGTAAAAGCAAGGAAAATATAAAGACAGAGCAACCATGATGCTGTGAGTCTCTCTCCCTGCCCCCCTTCTCTGGCACTGCATGGTCGGTGCAGAACTTCAGGCTGCTTTTATGGGCACAGCTTCCCAAGGCTGTGGATCTAGAGTCCCCAGTTGCCAGCAGCCCTGGAACTCCCTTCCACAGTCAAGTATTACATGTGTCCCCAAGGGACGTGGACTTGATGTAGTGCAGTTTCCTTCTGACCCTCTAGTCCCGCTTGTACATGTCTCTCTCTCTAGCCCAGAACTCTGATCCTACCATTCTCCAGATTGTCTCACCAGCTGTGTTTAATTCACCAATTCCAGGTGGATGTTATTTGATTCAGCTGTTTCTTCTATCTGCTCCATGAGAAGTCTCAGGACACGTCCATCTATCTGGTCACCATTTTGTCTCCCAAATGTCAGAGATTTTACTGCCTATATTTTCTTGTAAGATTTTTTATGGTTTTGAGTCTAGCATTTAAGTCTTTTATCCTTTTTGAGTTTATTCTTGTGTGTGGTGTCAGAAGGTGGTCTAGTTTCATTTTTTCCCCATGAATCTGTCCAATTTTCCCAATGCCATTGTTAATTTTCTTGTTTTTTGAGGTAGGCCTGTAGTGTTATGAACTTCCCTCTTAAGACTGTTTTTGTTTGCTATGTCCCAGAGATTTGGGGTTGTTATGTGTTCATTTTAATTTGTTTCCAGGAAGTTTTTTATTTCTTTCTTGATCTCATTGGTAACCCATTCATTTTTTAATAACATGCTATTTAGCCTCCATGTGTTTGAAAGTTTTGGGTGTTTTTACTGTAGTTGATTTCTAATTTCATTCCACTGTGATCTGAAAAGGTGCTTGATATTATTTCAATCTTCTTGAACTTTGTAGAGACTCTTTTGTGTCCTAACATGTGGTCTATCTTTGTGAAAGATACATGTGCACTTAAGAAGAATGTAAATTCTGCAGCTTTGGAGTGAAATGTTCTATAAAATGTCTGTTAGGTCCATCTGATTCATTGTGTCCTTTAGAGTCACTGTTTCCTTGTTAATTTTTTGTCTGGAAGAACTATCCAGTGAAGTCAGCAGGGTCCCCTACTATGAGTGTATTGTTGTTGATCTCTGCCTTAAAGTCCTCTAGAAGTTTTCTTAAAAATATATTTAGGTGCTCCTATGTTGGATGCATATATGTTTACCAGGGTTATATCCTCTTGTTAGATTGATCCTGTTAGTATTTCATAGTGACCTCTGTTGTCACTTGTGCTGGCCTTCATTTTGAAGTCTATTTTGTCAAATATGAGTATTGTTACTCCATCTATTTCTTTCTTTACCATTTGCATGGAAAATTTTTTCCATCCCTTCACTCTAATCCTGTGTGTCTTTTGTTCAGAGGAGGGTCTTTTTTAGCCATTGTATAGTTGGGTCATGTTTTTGAATTCATTCATCTACCCTGTTTCTTTGTATTTCTAGGTACTTACTTATTGCCATTTTAATTCATTATGTTTAGGTTTCTCTCTCTATTTTTTCTTCACATTACAGAAGTCCTTTTAGCATTTCTTGTAATGCTGGTTTGGTGGTGATGTACTCCTTTAGCCATTTTTTTTTCTTTATTTCAGAAAGCTCTTTATTTGACTATCTATTTTGAATGATTGCCTTGCTGGATATAGTAATCTTGGTTTCAGCTACTTGCTTTCCTTTATCTTGAGTACTTCATGCCATTCCCTTCTGGCCTGTAGAGTTTCTGGTGAGAAACAGGTGTCAGCCTTTATGGGAACTCCTTTATAGGTAACAGTTTCATTTTCTCTTGTTGCCTTTAAGATTCTCTTTTTGTCTTTAATTTTTGGCATTTTAATTATGATGTGTCTGGGTGTGGGCCTGTTTGTGTTCTTCTTGCATGGGACTCTCTGTGCCTTCTGTACTTATGTGACCTTTTTTCTTATTAAGTTGTGGAAGTTTTCTGCCATTATTGCTTCCATTATGTTTTCTATTTCTTTCTCTTTCTGCCTCTTCTGGCACACCTGTTATTCAAATACTGTTATGTTTCATATTGTCCCACAGCTCCCTTAAGCTGTCTTGCTTTGTAATTGTTTTTTTTCTTTTTGGTTCTCTGACTGAGTGATTTTTTTAACCCTGTCTTCTTATTCACTGATTTGGTCCTCAGCTTCCCCTAATCTGCTGTGTATTCCTTCCAATGTGTTCTTTTTTGTGCTGTCATTCTCTATTTCTATTTTCATAGTATATCTTTCCTCATGCTGTTGTGCATCTCTACCACCATTATTCTGAACCCTATATCAAGTAAATTTCTTATCTCCATTTTATTTATCTCTTTTTCTGGAGAATTCTCTTGTTCTTTTATTTGGGAGCTGTTTCTTTGACTCCTCATTTTGGTTGCCTCTTTGGGTTTGTGACTATGTATTAGACAGGCCTTGCTATGTCTCTCAATCTCTAGTGCAGGACAATATCAAATACAGCTTCTGTCTAATTAGATCAAGCAAAGATTCAAAGCCTCCAAAGACTCCTCTGGTTATAGACTGATAGGATGCTGTCTTGAATTGGCCTCAGGCAATTGTCCACAGGTGTGGTGAGAGTTTTTTTTTTTTTCAATAGGTTCAGGCAATTGCTTCTGCCTGGAGGCTAATTGTTATTCTCAGTCTCTTTTTGGGCCTCAGAAACCCCTCACCTTGGGGCAAGGTGTTTTCCAACAGGAAGGGTTAGCTGTCTTCCCCTCATGCAAAGCTGCCTGTATAGCAAATGTCTGCATGAGAAAGATGACCTCTGTGGTATGAGGGAATGACTCAGCACAGGAAACCCTGTTGTCTGCCTTTTAAGCTCTAACCCCAGACCCCAGATCCTGGCTTCTGTTCACAGAGCTCTAGTCCACTCTGTCCTCCATTTGCCAGAGCACAAGGTGAGTGGTTCCGTAGGGAATTTTGTGCATTGACCCTCTAAGAAGGTGCCTGAATTTCCAGCCATCTCTCTCTGGCAGACAGCAACTCTGCTGCTTTTCACAGTCATGTTATATGGGTACACTTTTCAGCTCTGATGCTCTCTGGTACAGGGCATGGCTTGGGGATTAAACCCCAGAGTTCTCAGTGGCAACCCCCACAGTTGAGATATCTCTCCTGAACTTCAGTTGCTGTCTGTGGGAGCTTATCCATCCCTTTCTCACCTTCGCTCCGTTACTAGTCTTTATGTGGTCTCCATTTTCCATCCTTGAATATTAGGGTTCTCTCCAGTGAGTATTTCATTGATTATTTAGGAAGTTTTTCTGTATTTTAGTTATAATTCTAGTTTGGTCTTGGAAGTGTGTCCATGCAGCATCCAGTTTCTCCACTGCCATTTATAATTTATTCAGTCATTATTTCTTTAATAGATTCTCTATCCCTTGTTTTCTTTCTTCACCTTCTGGTTCCCTTATGATGCAGAAGTTGTTACTCTTTATGTTATCCCAAAAGTCTTTTAAACCATACTCATATTTTTCAAATTCTTTATTCTGCTCTTATTCTGTGTTTTCTTCTACTTTGTCTTCCAAATCACTGATTTAATAATCTGCTTTATTCTACCTACTTTTTATTTCTTTTAGTGTATTCTTCATTTTAGATATTGTATTCTTTATTTCTTTTTAAATAGTTTTTATGTCTTTTTATGTTTACTCATTCCTTTGTTAAGTTTCATCCATTCTTCCCTAAGTTTCTTGAAAATTCTTATAACTATTATTTTGAACTCTATACCTGCTAATTTCTTTCCTCTAATTCATTCAGCCCTTTTTTTGAAGATTTTTTTTTGTTCTTTCATTTGGGGCATGTTTCTTCTCTCCATTTGGGTGTCTGTTTTTGTTTCTATGTATTAGGTAGATCAGCTATGACTCCCAGTCTTGGTAGGGTGACCTTATGGAGTAGGTTACCTTGGGATACCTTGGCACTATCTCCTTGATTACATGTATTGGATCCTCCAGAATTGTCTCTGTGTGGGTTCTGTTTGCCTTACTGTTGTAATTGAGTCTTTTTAAAAAATTTATCTTTATTGTTCAGATTATTACAGTTGTTCCTCTTTTTTTACCCCATAGCTCCCCTCCTCCCATATCCCACCCCACCCTCTGTCCCTACCCCCCACTGTCCTCATCCATAGGTGTACGATCATTGTCCATTCTCTTCCCGCACCCCCAACACCCTTTACCCCCAAAATTGTCAGTCCACTTCCTTTCTATGCCTCTGATTCTATTCTATTCACCAGTTTATTCTGTTCATCAGATTTTTTATTCACTTGATTTTTAGGTTCACTTGTTGATAGATATATATTTGTTGTTCATAATTTTTATCTTTACTTTTTCTTCATCCTCTTCTCAAAGGATACCTTTCAACATTTCATATAATACTGGTTTG
>PVJC01052070.1:0-11244 GCA_004026665.1 Murina feae
CCCAATCAAAAGGAACCTAAGAAGGACCACACCAAGACACATCATAATCAAAATGCCAAGAGCAAAAGACAAGGAGAGAATCCTAAAAGCTGCAAGAGAAAAGCAGTTAGTTACCTACAAGGGGTGACCCATACGACTGTCAGCTGATTTCTCAACAGAAACTTTGCAGGCCAGAAGGGAGTGGCAAGAAATATTCAAAATGATGAACAGCAAGAACCTACAGCCAATTTTTAAATGTTTTTAAAAGCTCCATCGAATAGTCTCTAATTTTTTGAGAAGACTTACTCCTGTGCATCTTTTTAAATATTATTGGTGATAATTCTCTTCATTAATAAACAGTGACAGAGCCTCATTGGTCTCTTTTTCCCCCTAGAGACTGTGCACATCCTTTGTCTTCTATTTGTCAGGCTCTTTCTTTTGTTGATTACTTCTCTTTCTATAAGAGTTAATCTAAATGTTATTTACTGGAACTGTTGTCCATTTTTATCCGCTCCAGTAGTATTTCATTCATTTTCTTCTCAGTTTGCAAATAGAGATTTTTTAAAACATTTTATAGTTTTTTATATATTTTAAAGTATATAAAATGTATACTTTAATTTCTTGAGAACACTCTCATCTGGTTTTCATCATCATCACTTCACAAAGAACTAACAGCGACTTTATAATATAAAGTGGAAAGAATTATTTTCAGCCAATATCATACTTGGATCTCTTAGAAACATTCAGAACTTGTTGACATTTTTAAACCCTTTATCCTATGACTTCAATAGTTTTTCAAATACTAGCTTATTCCTAAAAGCGCTCTTCCCTTCCTGTGTGCACTCCATCTGTATGTATGTATTTTAATATACATCCATAATTCATAATTTATCACCTATAAGTAGATTTTGCACAATTTTTCTATAATTCAAACACTTTCTCTATGCTTTCTTGCCTACTTAATTATTTCACTTGGGTTTTTAAAAGCCAGTCAAACAAAACATGTCCCAAACTAAATTATTGAAGTTTCCCACTTTATTTTTCATAAATCTGATCTAAAAGTGTTTACTGCCTCATAATTATCACTTATACACCTCGTTGCATAAGCACAAAGCTTGACATTATTCTTGATTACTCTCTTTTTTGACTACCTACTGTAAATTCATTCATAAATTCTATTGATTTTATCTCTTAAATCTATTTTAATGCATCAAGTTGTCTCCATTTCTACCACAATCACCTTAAGTCCTGCTTCCATTATTTTTCAAGTTCTATTTTAATATATTCTGCTCCATAATTTGTGTGCATTCTCTCAATGACTTTCTGATCAATTCTCTACATAGAAACTGTCCTGATCATTTCAAACATAGATCTGATTCTATCAATCCTTCAGTACATAAAGAATCTAATCTAATAAAAGAGTAATATTGAAATTGACCGTTTCCACAGAATGCCTAAGCCACGCCCACCAGCCAATCAGAACAGCTGTATGCAAATTAACCCAGCCAAGATGGAGGCTGGCAGTCACCCAGCTAGAGTAAACAGAGGCTTTCCTTGCAGCAGGAGTAAACTGTCTGCCAGCTGGCTGAGCCTCTCTGTGATCCAGGCAACATAGTTGCAATTATAGAAACCTCAGAGTTGGAGTAAACAGCAGGCTTCCATTGCACCAGCTATGGAGGAAACTGCCTGCCTAGAGTCGACTAAGGCAACATTATTCAATTATAGAAGCCACGAAGCTGAAGCCAACAGAAGGCTTTGTTTCCTGCCTAGGCCTAGACTTAAAGGAACAGTGTATCAATTATAGAAGATAAATAAACCCCAGAAACCTGCTTCCAGCCAGCCTTGCTGGGACGTTGGGTCAATGGGAGCTGTGGGCAGACTGAAAACCTGAAAACACTCCTCAGCCCATCACCCACTCTGACCACACCCAAATGGGGTGAGCATCTCCACTGGGGGGCTTGGCCAGACTGAAAACTGCCATCAGCCCATCACCCAGGCTAGCCAGGTACCCCAGTAGGGACCTGAACCTTGAAGAGACTGTGGCCAGCCTGCAAACAGCCATCAGCTCCTCACCCAGGCTGCCCAGGCACCCCAGTAGGGACCCAAAACCTGAAGGCGCTGTGGGCAGCTTGCAAACAGCCATCAGCCCCTCACCCAGGCTGACCAGGCATGCCAGCAGGTGGACATCCCCAGAGGGGTCCCAGACTGCAAGAGGGCACAGGCCGGGCTGAGGGACCTCCCAAGTGCACAAATTTTTGTGCACTGGGCCCCTAGTATGTATATGTGTGTATGTATATATCATACATACAAACCAAAATACCAAAATATTATTGATCTAAATAGTATCATTGTGCATGACCCCTGCAAAAAAAATGGCTTTGAAATGTGTTCTCTGGCTAAATGGTCTTAAATCCATTCTGTATGTAATTAATTCTTGATTATCATTCAAATCTCTACTGTACGGTATTTTTCCCTCAGAAAGTCATTCCTAACATTGCTAAGTCAAATTTCATTATATCTCATTTTACCACACACTCTTCTCTATATTTCTATTGAATTTTATAGTTTTGAAACTTTTCCCTCAGAACACCTAAAGTATTGTGAGGGCATGATCTCTCTCTCTCTCTCTCTCTCTCTCTCTCTCTCTCTCTCTCTCTCTCTCTCTCTCTCTGTCTCATCTATCTTTTCTATTGTACCACAAAGCTTAGCACACGATCTTTTCAGGCAATAGACCATAGGAAATATTTGTTAAATAGTGAATGACAAAGGGAATGAAATATGTATGTTTTAATCACTTCTGTGTATCTAACATCCATCAGGTGGCTTATCACAGAGTAAATAATAAAATATCTGATTAATGAATGAATAATGAATAATTATATCAATTGAGTTAGAAGAAAATTGAGAAGTTTACCATAATAAGGTAGAAATCTTATGGTATTGAGGATAAGTACAGGAAAAGCTAAGGAGCCATATATTGGGAGCCCTTATTGATATAATAAGAAATTTGAATACCACAGAGCTATTTCAAAATATTTTGAAAAGGAGTGTCACAAAATTAAATTTTCACCATAGAAAAATTATTGTAGAGGTTGTGGAGGGTGGACTGAAGAGAATCAAGACCAGAAGCAGAATCATAGAGATTATCTGGGGGGAAATTAAAATTATAAAAAGAAGAGAAAATAAATTCATGAAATAAGCAATGAGGAATGGAATTGGAGAGGGCAATCCACAGGAGGCAAAATCTACAGAAATTAGAGTCTGATTAAATATATATGATAAATAAAAATGGGGTGCAATTATAGAAAAAAAAAGCAAAACACAAAAAGAAAATAAATACAGAAGTTAAAAGCAAAAAAAAGTTTCTTGTTTATGTGTCTGAGTACTACTTTTTTTTAGCATAATATGGAATAAAGTTGGAAAACAATTGGGGTATGAATATCTGATTGTTTTTGAATATCTGAATTTAATTATATGTGTATTATCAGAGTATAGATGTTCAGTGGACAAACTGTTAAGGACCTTGAGCTCAAAAGTCATTAGTGATATATCATTGAAATTCCTCAAAGTTCTGTGTCATAAGAGTTAAAGTCATAGAAATTTGGAGATTGAACAAAGTGGAAAAAAATGGTCCAGTATAAAAACGTGGGACACCAAAATATGATAGGAGGTAGATAAGGAGATGCTAGAGAAGGATATGAGGAAGCAGTAGTCCTAAAATAAAGACAAAATGCTTGGTGCCATGGAACTCAAGAGAAGTTACAGTTTCAAACAGAAGAAAATGACCAGTAGCCTTTAGCACTCTAGAAAGTTCAAATATTACATGAGCTGAAAGAGAACATCAGATTTGACAGGTAGGAAGTTGACCTTCCGCTGGGGAGCCTTCGTGGAACTCCACAGGTGTGTTTTTAAAATAATTTTGCCATTATTTGTATTTAATAGCATTCCAATATGGAAAATATATCCAAACACTTTATTATACATGGTCACCTGTATACCTGTAAGGCAAATTTTGACTTTCTGTATTCTTGTCCATTTTGAACAATACAGATAATCATATTCTACACAGCACACACAAAATAGGCCATTTACACAGCAAAAATTTAACATGGGCTGTTCTGAGAACTAATGTTTTTCATCATTATGACATAGAATGTGGCTCTAATACTTGTTCAAAGTCACACAGAACTATATAATTTACATTAGTGCTCCTAATCATATCTACCTCAGTTTTTTATTGGGTATAGTCCTGCAAGTAGACAAAGAACGAAATTCCCTAATTTAGTGGCCATTTTATTGAATCAAATACCTGCAGTTATTTGCTATTGGACATTGTATGATATGTAGAACATCTAGGATAAGACATAATTAAATGAGAGTAAAGAAACTTCAGCAAAATCTAAAAATTGATTTCTGTTTTTATTTTGTTTTTTAATAATATAACACTATCAGCTGATTTCTGCAAAGCAGGAGTCTATCTACTGTAATAAAAGAGTAATGTGCAAATTAACCACCACTCTGAGACACCTAAGCCACACCCACCATCCAAGCCACGCCCCCAGTCAATCAGAGTGTCTGTATGCAAATTAACCCAGCCAAGATGGACGCCAGCAGCCATGGAGCTAGAGCAAACAGAAGGCTTTGTAACCTGCCTAGGCCTCTGTTCACAGCAACAATGTTTCAATTATAGAAGCCACAGAGCTGAAGCAAACAGGAGGCTTCATAACCTGCCTAGGACCCTGATCAAGGTAACAAAGTTTTAATTACAGAAGATAAATAAACACCAGAAACCTGATTCCAGCCATCCTCGCTGGGACCTTGGGTCAATGGGAGCTGTGGGCAGCCTGAAAACATCCCTGAGTCCCTCACCCATTCTGGCCAGGTACCCCAGTAGAAACCCAAACCCTGAAGGAGCTATGGGCAGCCTGAAAATGGCCCTCAGCCCCTCACCCAGGCTGGCCATACCCCCATGGGATGAGGGTTCCCACTGGGGGCTTGGCCAGCCTGCAAACAGCCATCAGCCCCTCACCCAGGCTGGCCAGGCATGCCAGCAGGTAGACATCCCCTGAGGCATCCCAGACTGCGAGAGAGCACAGGCCAGGCTGAGTGACCCCCCTGAGCACACAATTTTTTGTGCACCGGGCCCCTAGTATTGATATAAAAATAGATGTAAACTCTGGCTTCTGATAATCCTTAAATGAACTAAATTCATGCCCAAAATCCTTAGAAAAGAATAATTGACGTTAATAATTAACACAATTTGTAGATTTTAGGTCACTGTATTGAGGGCCAAGGTCTTGATCCCATAAGAGGCTATGATTAACCAGTGGTATGGCTAGTCCAGCTGGGAGGTTTCACTCATTTCCTTGGCGATATTATTTCATCAGTTAGTTGGATTGCATCCAGTTTATTTGGCAAAGCATTAGTAGAACCATGCTGTGTTCATTATCTTTCCCTGACAATGATTTAATCTCATTACAAAAGTGTCATAGCTGGTTATTATGCTAGGCACACTATTCTTGAATTTGGAAGGTTTGCTTCATTTTCATATGAGCCCACATTTAGCTATATGAATAAAAACTCTCTTCATAGCAATACACAAACCATTAATTCATTTATCTCTAGATGTATGTGTGAGTGTGTCTATTCATTAATGTTCTGAGTACTCCAACACAGAATAGACTTTAAGGATAGAAATACGATAAGGTGGCTCTCTAGCCAGTAAGAGTCCATTAAACATGTATTTATCCATTTACATATTAATGTAATAAGACTATTATGTACAAGGTAATGGGCAAGACTTTCTGAATATAGACAATGAATAAGGCAGCCCTCGCCAGGTGGCTCAAATGATCTGTCATCCCACAATCAAAAGGTTGTGAATTTGATCCCTGGACAGGACACATTCCTAATTTGCAGGTTCAATCCTTGGTTGGGGAGCATATAGCAGGAAACTGATGAATGTTTCTCACATCAATGTTTCTCTCTCTCTCCCTTTCTTTCTCTATAAAAGCCAATAAACACATATCCTCAGGTGAGTATTAAAAAGAAAAATAATATTGTAAAGAAGCACAGGAGACATGGTTGGAAAGTTTGTAAGGAAGAAATTCCGACCTAGGGGAGTTGTTGAAGGCTACCCGCCCCTGTTCCTTGGAATTCTGACTTAGGAGAGTTGGCCAAAGGCAGCCACCCCTAACTGTTCCTTGACCTTTTCAAACAAGTCTGTGCATGTGTGGGCCCTCAGTGTTTACCGGAATCTTTATGCTTGATCTTTGGGTGTCCTTGCTTAAAGGATGCTGTAGACACTTGTGTACTCCCAAGAATGCTTACCCTACTGATCATATCTAAAAGATAAACTTTATCTCAAACTGCTGTTACAATAAAAGCCTGAAGAGGCAGGCAATTGAGGTTGTCTGGTTCCTTTAGCCAGGCAGTCTCTCAGCCCTGTCTTTCACAGGGAACCTGGGTCATTTGTTGCTCAGGGTCTGCTGGTCAGCGCCGGCAGAATATGAATAAAGCAAAGCACCAGTGTTTAAAAGAAGCATATAGTCACCCAAATGACGTGGTTCAGTGGTGAAAGGTGGACCAGGATGTCACAGTTCAATTCTTGTTCAGAGCACATGGCTAAGTTGCAGGCTTAATCCCCAGTAGGATGGTGCAGGAGGCAGCTAATCGATGCCTCTCTCATCATTGGTTCTATCTCTCTCTCCCTCTCCCTTCCTCTCTGAAATCAATAAAAATACATATTTTTTCAAAAAGCATATAGTCATGGCCCTGACTGGTTTGGCTCAGTGGATAGAGCGTCACCCTGCGCACTGAAGGGTCCCAGGTTCAACTGCAGTCAGGGTATGCACCTTGGCTGCAGGCACATCCCCAGTGGGGTGTGTGCAGGAGGCAGCTAACAGATGTCTCTCTCTCTCATCGATGTTTCTAACTCTCTATCCCTGTCCCATCCTCTCTGTAAAAATTCAATAAAATATATTTGAAAAAAATTAAAAAGCATGTAGTCATGGATTCTATAGATATTTTTCTCTAAGACTATAACAGTTTATGATTTTGGTATATCATTATAAATTTTCTTCTTTACACAACATTATTTCTTAGTCTATTTGAGCTTTATAACAAAAATACAATAGAGGAGGTGGTTTATAAACAACAGAACTTTAATTCTCACAGTTCTGGAGACAGGGAAGTCCAAGATCAAGGAACTGGAATATTTGGTGTCTAGTGAAAGCCCACTTCCTCATAGACAATTCTTTTCACTATGTCTTCACACAGCAGAAGAAGCTAGGGAAGACAGTGGGATCTCTTTCATAAGAACACTACAACTTTGTTCAGAAAATATATTGTTACTCAAAAAGACCAGCTGAGATCTCCAATCTTCACTGTACTCCACTGGGATCTTAGAGTTCTTGCTTTTGACCTAGGCCTAAAGAAGAATGTGGGAAGGAAGGAAAGAAAGAAAGAAAGAGAGAAAGAAAGAAAGAAAGAAAGAAAGAAAGAAAGAAAGAAAGAAAGAAAGAAAGAAAGAAAGAAATTAAAAATAAATAAAACTATATAGTATGTTAAATATGGTATAAAATAACGTGATTTGGAAAAGAAGTTAAAAACTGTCTGAAGTTGGGGTATTAAGAAAGGCAGTAAGTAAGAAAGGTTACTGCCTGGGTTCCAATTGTAATTAAGGTACTGAGAGTAAGTCTCACTGAGAAATGGTATTTGAGCAAACTTTGTAGGTGAGGAGTTGGAGGAAAACCTCTATGCAGAGGGCAAATTGCTTGCCAAGGCCCAAAGGAGGGAGTGTGGCTGGCAAGTTGGAGAAATGAAATTAGGCCCTGAGATGAAGCAGAGCTCGACGATGAGTTCCCGTGTCATTGTGAGTGGGCTACAGAGGGCCAGGTTAAACTTTGCTTGTGGGTAGGTCGGGGAGGGTGTGTCCAGATGCATTTGAGTTGGTACACTGAGTAATGCAGACTGCCCTCCCCAATGAGACTGGACATCATCCACTCTGTTGAAGGTTTGAAAACAAAAGGTAGAAGAGAATGAATTTATGTCCTTTTTCCCCCCTGTCTCACTGTTTGAGCTGAGATATCTCATTTCATCTTCTCCTTCATTTGGACTTAGACTTATATCATCAGCTCCCATGATTGCCAGGCTTCAGACTCAGACTACATTACACCACCAGCTTTTCCAGACAGCAGCTCATGGGACTTGCCAATCTTCATAACTGCATTAGTCAATGTCTTATTATAATACATATCTTCCATTGCTCTGTTTCTTCAGAGAACTATGGCCAGTACACAGAGTAAGGGAGGGGACATAGTAATAACCTGCAAGACCAGATAAGTAAAAGGGGCCAGAAGGTATAGTAATAGTCTTGTCAGCTATTGAAAATTCTTCAGCTTTCCTTTCACCTGAGACGGAGAAGCTTTGAGAAAAGGATTTGCATGATCTGTTGTGTTTAAAGGATCTTTATACCTGCTGGTTTAGGACAAAATGAAGATGGACAAGGTATGGAAGCAAGGAGATAGTTAAGAGGTTATTGCAAAAATCTTTACAAAGAGTAATAGCCATCTCTAACCTCTATCATGTAAGTTACATTCTGAAAAATGTTCTTCCTCTACTGCAGCTAGAAATGAGAATAGAAGAGGAAAGTTAATTTAAAGATAGTCATTTGTAATTGTCCTGTCATGAACCCAATGCCGTCATTGAGCTGCACTCAGCTAAGCAGTTTTAATATTGTGAGTTATCTTATTAAAATCTATAAAACACATATTTTAACTCTAACTTATAGATGAAGATTCTGAATCAGAACTCAAATCGAGCTCTATCTGACCTCAAAGTTCACACTTTCAACCACACCTCATACTTTCAGCTCAAATTCTTTAAACACCTCAAATATGTTCCTTTCTTGATTATTAAACAACCTGTCCAAGCAAATCATGAAAAAAAGAGCCTTGAAAAAGTACAGCAGAAAGCTACTAGGAATATTTGCATGCTAACCTCCTTTGCCCTTTGATAATGAAAAATAGATAAATTGCATGTCACATTTGTTTCATTTTCATTATGTAAATATTGGAAATATGACTTTTAGCAGAGTATTTATATAATAAATGTCTGGTATGACAAAACAATTTGGTGATCTCCAAAGGTGATGAAAACTTAAACATAACACTTACAATACCCCAGGTCTAAAAGCTATCCATACCTGGGTCAACCAGTGTCACTAAAAGCTTTCTAAGTGGAGCTATGACAATTACCTTCACTCCTCAGGTAATCAGGATGTTTCTACTTCAGCTTTTCTATTCACACATAGACAGATAAAAGGGACAAGGCTAGGTTCAGTTTAGACAAGTAATACATTAAAAAGCACATACTATTCAAATTGTTGTGTTTGTGTGATTTTTAAGATTATGGATGACTATGTGGCTCAAAGTGAAGACAATCTGATTATAATATCTCCATTTGTCTTAATAGTTTACTAGCTGTGAATCCTAGGGCAATATACTCAATCACCCTCAGTCTCAGTTTTTCCATCTTTATTGTGGGCACACTATTCACTGTCTATGATAGTTAAATGATATGTACATGGCTCATTCAGGGAAGCATATAAAGATACTTATCATTAAAAACCATTTTCTGTCCTGCATGGAGCAATATTATCTACAACAACAAAAGGAAGAAGCAGCATTACAGCAGGTACAGCATCAGAGTTTGCACATTCTTGACAGTAAGATGATATTCCGCTGATCTAAGTACTTTCTCATGTTTAGAGTTTGTCCAAGCGGGTTGGAGTTGTGCGAGGCCACTGTAAGGAATACAGTTCTACTATATTCTGTGCTGCTTTGGTTCCCGTGGATAAATATGGAATCACATAATTCTGCCGAACTGTTAGCCAATTTTTGAACATAACCCTTCTCTGCATTCTCAGTAAAGCTCATTCTCTGCAGTAGAACTTGTATCTCACAGCAAAAAAGCCAAGTTGACAGCCGTTAGCAAAATAAACAGTGTTTAACACCACATGACCCTGTTCTCCTGCCAAATTTTCTATGAAATTAAAATTTAGGAGTATAATATCCAATGAATTGTTGTCTAACATGTGGTCATTTTTATTAGACCTCATTTGTAACAATACTGCTGTGCGTTAGTAATAACTCATCATCTGTGTCTCAATCTCAGAAACACATTAGGATAAGTCTTGGTCAGGATCTCGTGTATACAAATACAGTCATGAGTTTTCTTATTGAAAGTTTAATTCTTAACTTAAAATCTCTCTGGTGACCAAACAGATAAAAAACAAAACAAGAACAGCAATGCCAACTGTTTTTACAAAATAAAATTGGCAGAATGACAAATGATTGTTGACTAATTTCCAAAGAAAATTATGAAATTATAAATACAAAAATGAATTTTTTTTATTTTATGTGTGTTTATTTTCCAGCAACGTATTTGCCTGTGTCTGTGGACAAAGGCTCAGAAAGAAGAAAAATGTAAAAGCTGGCTTACAAAAGAACCTATTGGTTATATCATTGGCCTTTTTTTTTTTTTTTTTTTAATCCTCACCAGAGGATATTTTTACATTGATTTTTCTTAGAGATAGAGGGAAGAAGGGCAGAGGGGGTAGAGGGAGAGAGCTGTGAGTGACACACATCAATTGGTTGCCTCCTGCTTGCCCCCAACGGGGGCTGAGGACTGAATCTGCAACCAAGCTACATGCCCTTGACTGCGGATCAAACCTGCAACCCTTTGTTCATGGGCCAACCCTCTAACCACAGAAAACTGTTCAGGGAATCATTGTCCTTTTAACGTTTGGGCAATAATGACGAGAACTATAAAGTAGTTGAGAAATGTTATCATTATAGTCAATTGGAGAATCTAAACTAATAAAAGCGAAATATTAAAATTAACCGTTTCTCCGAGACAGGGTAAGCCACGCCCACCAGCCAATCAGAGCGGCTGTATGCAAATTAGCCCAGCCAACATGGTGGCCGCCACTCACGGACCTGAGTAAACAGCCCTTTTCATTGCGGCAGGAGGGAAAGTGAAGCTGCGCCCCTCAGCTCAGCTCTGATTAAACTGCCTCTAGCGAAACACAGCTTTTTGAAACATTGTAACAATCATAGAATCCTCCGGAGCTGAAGGAAAGAGCAGCTCCGGCCTAACCAGTAAAAGTAACAATTGTTTCATTATAGACGCTGTGAGGTGAGGCAGAGGAGGCTTCGTTAGTAGTTAGAAGGCCGCCTTAAAGGAACAGTGTATCAATTACCC
>PVJC01052071.1:0-11262 GCA_004026665.1 Murina feae
GATGTAATACGTAATCAAATCAAACAGACGCACACACAGACACATAAACATTCACATACACGAGATGCTCACAGCGTCCAATACACGCCCTCAAACACAAACCTTTGTCAACGAAGAACAAGCATAGGTTAAAGCAGCTACTATTGCAAAGAGCTCATCCACCAGAGGAGGACATTCATGGCTTAATTCTGCACCCAAATCACCTTCTTTTTAAAAAAAACCATTAGCTTCACCCGGCTGGTGTGGCTCAGTGGTTGAGCGTCGCCCTAGGAACCAGGAGGTCAGGGTTCGATTCCCGGTCAAGGGCACAGGCCCAGGTTGTGGGCTCCATCCCCAGCGGGGGATGGGCAGGAGGCAGCCGATCGATGATTCCCTCTCAGCATGGATGTTTCTATCCCTTTCTGCCTGTCCCTTCCTCTCTGAAATCAATACAAATATCTACTTAAAAAAAAATTTTTTTTTAAATACATAAACAATGATCGGCTTGAAGCAAAGCATTTTGGGAGGGCTATGTATATGGATCTCAAGGCCGTGAACTTTACGGGAACAGCACATCCTGTTAGAGCATCTTTGAAGCTCTCCGGGGCCCTGTGATAAAATATGCAAGCGATAAAGAGATGGGTCCGCGGGTGCGTGCAATGGCAGGCGGTTTCCAGGGGGCTTGTTATGAAAAATCCATTCCTGAACACGAGCCTAAAGCACACTTCAAAAGTCATTAAAAGCACACATCCTGCGTGATCGGTGCGGTCTGAGCGCCAACCTTTCACGAGGGGGGGGAGGGGGGCGGCGTACCTTGTGTTTGAGCTTACTTTTCACTTCCTTGATCCCCTGCTTTGCGTGGCTTTTTGCCTGGAACACAAGAACACGAGGGGCGGGCTCAGAACGCTTCTTTCACCACTTACAGAACGGGTCCCCGAGCCCCGAGCATCGGCCCGCAGACGGGGTTCGATTCCCGGTCAGGGCACAGGCCTGGGTGGGCTGTGGGCTCCATCCCCAGTGTGGGCTGTCCTGGAGGCAGCCGACCCATGATTCTCTGTCACCACTGATGTTTCTCTCTCTCTCTCTCTTCCTCTCTGAAATCAATACAAATATGTTTAAAAATAAAACGAGGGGCCATTGTTAGCTTTTATAAATAAAACTAGGGGCCTGATGCAGAAAAACGCATGCAAGAGTAGGCCTTCTGCCCTCCCCCACCACCCCCTTACTGCCAGCACTGGCTTCCCTCCAGCACCCAGGACCCAGGCTGGCTTCCCCCAGGGCCAGCTTCCCCCAGGCCGCCTCCAGCCCCAGCTTCGTCAGGAAGGACGTCTGGAATGACAGCAGGTCTAATTAGCATATTACTCTTTTATTATTATAGATATCCTCTCTATCCAATGATACCATTAGCGCATTTGGTTTCTCTTGTTCAGTGTTATTCCTGATTTTTTTTTTAACCTCGTATTTAAAAAGAAAGTAGAAAATATTCGAGACTGACAGGTCTCTGGGCTAAAGACATGCCGTGAAATTTTACCGGTGGGATTTTTAAATATCCAGTGAAGACTCACGTATTTATACGCTGTCCGCACTGCGGGGGTCGCTTTGGTCATCGCGGAGTTGAACAGGGCGCCTCCTTTCTGCAAAGAAAACACAGACACTCATTTTCACACACTGACCAGATGGCCCTGGAAATAAGCACGGCTGATAGTGTAGAAAAAAAGCGTTAGTCACAGGTTAAACGAAGACCTACAAAACAGCAACGATGAGAGAGAATCATGGATCGGCTGCCTCCTGCACTGGCCGGGAATCGAACTGTGAACTCCTGGTTCAGAGGTCTATGCTAACCACTGAGCCATGCGAGCTGGGCTCACCTTGGAAGCTGAAGCCTACTGCAGCGATACGGCCAGTAACAGGTCTGTATGTAAAGTGTCATGAAAAAGAAATACAACTGTTTTCAGGTTGGGTGATAAAGTCTCAATTTGTGGGAGAGGGGCCTTATGTATTTGAAAAGAACCATATTAACAAAAAACTGTACCGGAAAGGAAAAAGTCCCCCCCAAATCTCGCTATTCCACCCAATTCCTTGTTTTGGAATAGAGTTCAAGGCGGCAGTAAAAATCATGCTTTTTCAAAAGAAGTCGTCTCCGGACGAAAGCTTTCCATTTGAAATCGTATTCATAAATACAAGCAAACTATAAGCACGAAACAAAGATGTTTACACGTGAGAACAAACACATTGAAAAGACCGCCAAGAAACTGCATGCTTTGCCTGAACCTAACCCACAGATAGAGAGTGGAAGGAGAAGAAATTCTGAAAGGTTATCATTACCTTGACCGTATGTACCCATTGCTGGTAGGACCTCGGGCTCCCTGGAAGAGGCAAAAATAAGATGTCAGGAGTATCTGGCCAGAAATACATCCACACACCAAGATTTATCAGGCACGAGCACTGCCAGGAGCTCAGCAAGCAACTTTTACTTTTCTGCAACGCGGTGGAGGCAGCCATGGAAGAATACCACGAGAAAGAATGAATTGTTCCAATTTTTCTGACAGTAATCGCCGTTTTTAAACACAGACACTTTTTCTCCACTCACAAACGGAGCTGAGACGTTAAAATACGCTGCCATCTTTCATTTTTTAACAGCGTCTTCGGGTGGGAAAATACAACCTCTCTTTCGAAAGCCAAGATGTCCGCATCTTTTAAAACTGGTTTTTCAAAGGTTCGTGTCTCTCTTTTACCTCTTTTGCCTCTTTCACACTATCAGGTTCGTTTTAAGATAACATTTCAAGTGGAGAGGATGCAAAAAACAACAACGATGGTAAGCAAATAGAGAAACGCAGAGGACCCTGAGAACAAAAAAGGTTCTCTATGGATGTTCAGTATTAATTTTCACGGACAACAAATTTGATTTCAATGCAATTCAAGTGCGGCTCCCGTTGGAAAACAATCTCTAGTTGAGAACCCAAAGGTTAGAGATTCACGCCAGGAACAGCATAGCAGAGGCAGCTTCTAGGCCGCTGGTCGTCACAGAGCTCAGAGGCAGACAAATCGGGTCCTGAAAACACCAGTGATTGAAAATCCGGCTCCAAAGATGGTCATTTAGTCAATGGAAGGATATCAGAGGCCCCACAGCTCACCAGATGGAATGTTCTATAGCAACTGAGTCGGATTTCATCCGTCTTCCTGGTTGTTTAAATTTTTTAAATATATAATATTTTTATTGATTTCACAGAGGTCAGAGAGGAAGAGGGAGAGAGAGAGAAACATCCATGATGAGAGAGGATCATGGACCGGCGGCCTCCTGCTCGCCCCACACTGGGGATCGAGCCCACAACCCGGGCCTGTGCTCCGACCGGGGATCGAACCTGTGACCTCCTGGTTCCTAGGTCAATGCTCAACCGCTGAGCCACACTGGCCGGGCTGCCTTCCTGGTTGTTAAAATGCTTAAGAAAACCAAGTCTCAAAGGCTACCCAGGAGCATCTGGTACACAGAACCCCCTAAAACAGTTCATCTTTTTAAAACTGAGATGTAATTATCACAAGTAACGTTCTATCTATAGCTCACATTCGGCCCTCGCCACTTTTATTCTCAAACTTTGATTTTTCCCTCCAGTACATTATTTGAGTTATACTTATCAACTCTAAAACTAGACCCAGCCGGTGTGGCTCTGTGGGTTCAGTGTCGACCTATGAACCTGGGAGGGGGGGGGTCACCGTTCAATTCCCCAGTCGGGGCACAGGCCCAGGACGTGGCTCGATCCCCAGTGTGGGGGTTGCAGGAGGCAGTCGATCCCAGATTCTCTCATCATGGATGTTTCTCTCTCTCTCTGCCTCTCCCTTCCTCTCTGAGATCAATGAAAATATATTAAAAGAAAAAGAGAATCTGGAATTACATAACACAGGGCAAACTAGACGTCCCTAAGAGAACTGCTAAGGTGATAGGAAAACCTGCTGTAGAATTTAGGTAGAAGCCTGTTTTTTTGTTTTTTTGTTTGTTTGTTTTTAAATGTCTAAAGGATGCTTGTCTCTTTACATGTCGTGATTTTAAGATCCAAGACTCCTATTAGCACAAAATTGAAGAGACAAGCACATTCTTCTTGGAAAACATTCTTGTTTAAAAGGCTGTGTTTCTCCTCAAAAAATGCATCTGAGTGCCAAAAATCAAAGAAAGAAAAAAAGAAAGAAAGAAAGAAAAAAAAAATCCCCAAGACCTTCTGTTCGAGTAACAGGATTATGGGAATAATCAGCATTTTTTGAGAAAATTCTTCACATTGTTCTTGTTCGTCAAAACAGCGATTTTTCTCACACTCAAGGACACATCTCTCTCCGGCCAAGCCTGTCTCTCCTGATGTATTTGTTTAAATTCCAGCCATGTGTAGTGTCTTATCCCCAAACATGTAAATTGGCCTAAATTGTTCGGTGAGGCCAAGAAAATGACATTAAAACTGATGATGAGTTACCGCCCCTTCAAATTCCTCCGCTGCCTTCGTCAGCAAGAAGGCAAACAGCACGGCCCGGCTGGCGTGGCTCAGCGGCTGAGCGTCGACCTATGAACCAGGAGGTCAGGGTTCGATTCCCGGTCAAGGGCACAGGCCCGGGTTGCGGGCTGATCCCCAGTGTGGGGCGCGCAGGAGGCAGCTGGTCCATGAACCTCTCTCGTGGATGTCTCTCTCTCTCCCTCTCACTTACTCTCTGAAATCAATTTGAAAAAGTAGATCAGCCCTAACCAGTTTGGCTCAGTGGTTAGAGCGTCGGCCTGCGGACTCAAGGGTCCCAGGTTCGATTCTGGTCAAGGGCATGGACCTTGGTTGCGGGCGTATTCCCGGTAGGGGGTGTGCAGGAGGCAGCTGATCGATGTTTCTCTCTTATCGATGTTTCTAACTCTCTATCCCTTTCCTTTCCTCTCTGTAAAAAAATCAATAAAATATATTTTTTAAAAAATAGATAAAAAAAAAAAGACAACTTCAAAACCTTTTGCACTTCTCCAGAACAACAAAAGGTTGGCATGGAGTCGTACTGAAAACGCAGTCTCCAAGTCAGGTGCCCACTGGGGTCTGCTGTTTCCCCATCTTTTTTTTTTTAAACACCCACACCGTATTTTTATTGATTCCAGAGAGGAAGGGACAGGGAGAGAGAGAGACAGAACATCGATGATGAGAGAAAATCATCCACTGGTCGTCTCCTGCACGCCCCCTATTGGCGATCAAGCCCGAAACCCAGGCCTGTGCCCCTGACTAAGATCGAACCCGGGACCCTTCAGTCCGCAGGCCGACACTCTATCCACTGAGCCACACCAGCCAGTGGAGACGGTAGGGACCGCTCCCCCCATGGAGAAGCACCTGGCCCTGCTCCATCACAGGGGAACGGGGACCAGAAAGGGGAGCCGACTCAATCCACCCCCTATTACTGTCACCCACTGTCACCTCCCCTTCACCAGCCCCCCGGGTCACAGAGATAATGAGATGGCAGTGATGTAAATACCCCATCGGTGTGCCGCCAGCCATTTGTCCGTGAGCTGACAATGCTTTGCTTGTCTGAGGTGAAAAGTAAAAAAAAAAAAAGGCTTATTTTAACACAAAAATCCCATTTGAAGCTAAATTCCTCCCCGTGAGCTGAGGGCAGCGGGGAGGTGGGGGACTCCGGGTTCGGCACCTGCAGAGTCAAGTCCACTAAGTTTTTCCCCCCAAAATAAGTGCTTCCGGGGAAATGCTGTGCTTCCTTCGGGCCAAGGCCCACCGCGCTGGGCTCCCTTGTGGTCTTTTAACAACGGACGGGCGACTGCGATGGCTTTCCTGTTTCCATGGTGCATACGTAGATCTCATTTAAGAGCAAGATTCGGTGGGGGGACATCTTCAGGAGAGAGCTGTTTCTCTTTTCCCGTCTTTTTTTAAAAATATATTTTTACTGATTTCAGAGAGGAAGGGGGAGGCACGGAGAGCTAGACACATCAATGATGAGCCCTAGCCGGTGTGGCTCAGTGCACAGAGCGTCAGCCTGCGGATTGAAGGGTCCCGGGTTCAAGTCTGGTCAAGAGCGCATCCCTAGGTTGCAGGCTCCGTCCCTGGTCTTGGTCAGGACGGACGTGCGCGGGAGGCAACCAATCGATGTTGACATCTCTCACATCGATGCTTCTCTCTCTGTCTCTCCCCTTCCCTTCCACTCTCTCTGAAAAAAAAAAAAAAAATCAGTGGGAAAATATGCTCGAGTGAGGATTCGCAACAAAAGGAGGTCCAAACCTCTACAAAATCGACTCACGGAGCCATCGAGAAGCCCCGTTCCAGCCTTTCTTTTCAGAGGGCGCCGCCCTGTGCCATGTCTGCTGCCTGCTTCCTGGGCAGTCGCATCCCTCGTGCGTCCTCGCAGGCAGTGCTCGCCTGGAGGACGGGCGGGGAGAGGCCAGCGCCTGCCCCTCTGTGTGTTTAGGTCCAGAAATAGCGGGCGGTGACCCAAACCATCACCCACCCCAACGCCGTGAGTCACAGGCAGAGGAAGTGGATGGCGCGGCCCCATCACCCCGTGGGAGGAAACAGCGGGCGTCAGGCCGCCGCTGCCAGGCACGGGGTAGACGCACCCTCGCCGGGACGTCGTCTTTACCTCCAGAAAAGCCCCCGGAGGTGATCTCGTCCTCAAAGGCGTCGGAGAACCCCTTTCCCGCGTTCAGCTTCGCCAGCCGGCCATCGATAAACTGAAAAGGAAAGGAGTCGGATGGGTCCGTCATCATGACTCTCCTCAGAGCTAATGCTCACTTACATCAAAGACATGAACAGCAGACACGCACAGAAACACAGATTATGTGCATGTACATGCACACACATATGTACACATATATATATGCACAGAGACACACATGCACACATATATACACACAAACACACATATATGCACACACATATACAGGTACACACAGACACACACATGCACACACACACAAGAAAATGCTCCCGGAATTGCAATAGCCAGGACTCAGGAACAGCAGCTCATTAATAATCTATAATAATAAAAGCATAATATGCTAATTAGACCAGACGTCCTTCCTTCTGGAAAAGCCGCAGCGGGCGGGGGCCAAGGCAGAGGTGGAAGAGGCCCCAGCCCTCGGCAGCAGGCAGAATTTCGTGCATCGGGGCCTCTAGTTTAAATATAAATGCACGCAGCACAGACGACCTTCACGAGTGGGACCCAGAAACCACAGGAGGGCCCGGCTGGCGTGGCTCAGGGGTTGTGCACGGACCTAGGAACCGGGAGGTCAGGGTTCGATTCCCGGGCAAAGGCACGTGCCCAGGGGGTAGGCTCCATCCCCAGTGTGGGGCATGCAGGAGGCAGCTGATCTGTGATGCTCTCTCATCACTGATGTTTTTATCTCTCTCTCCCTCTCTGAAATCAATCCATCAATCAATATATACACATGGGAAGTGCAGGTGGAAAGATGCAGGCTCTGGGCAGCTTGCTCGGCGCCCAGGAGTCTGCACGGAGGCCTGCGGGCCCCTCCCGGCCTCTATGCCCACAGCATCTGCTCAGGGGGTAGCTGCAAACCCTGCAGGAACTTAACCTGAGGGATGTGCTTCATTGCACAGTCAATGACACAGGGAGCATCCAGGGAGTGTCAGACCCCTGCGCCGTGGAGGTCAAGTTCCTCCAGCAAAATTCAGCTCCTCACCCAGGCTGGTGTGGCTCAGTGGATAGAGCATCAGCCTGCAGATTTGAGGGGTCCCGGGCTCAATTCCAGCCAGGGGCACACACCCAGGTTGTGGGTTCGATCCCCAGTAGGAGGTGTGCGGGAGGCAGCTGATCCGTGATTGTCTCTCATCATGGATGTTGCTATCTCTCTCTCCTTCTACTTCTTCTCTGAGATCAATGAAGAAATAACTTTTTTTTTTTTAATTCAGCACCCTCCTCTAAACCATCCTGTTCAAATTGCTTACCAACAAGTAAGTACACCTCTCGTATTTAAAAATATACGTGTATCGATTTCAGAGAGGAAGGGAGAGGGAGAGAGAAAGAGAAACATCCATGATGAGAGAGCCTCATCGATCGGCTGCTTCCTACACGCCCCCCACCGGGGATCGAGCCCGCAACCCAGGCCTGTGCCCTGACCAGAGAGGGAACCGTGCCCTCCTGGTTCCTAGGTCCATGCTCACCATCGAGGCTGGGCTGTCACGTGGACAAATACTCATGTCCTTCTAACGCGGGCATCCTTGCTCCGCGGAATAAACGGCTAACTCCTAAGACGGCGCCTGCAAAATTCAGCGTGCACGCATTTTCACCCCCAGCATTATCAATCAGACCAGAGGGATCAGGTATTTTTTTCTTTTGAAAGAAAAAAAATAACAGAAAGATGAATGGAAAGCGATCCGTCCCTGCCCGTCGGGCCCCTCGAAGGCCCCCTTTTAAAAGGCCTTCACCCCCTGGAAGAGATTAAGGCGCGGGACTTTCTGAAAGGTTTCCATTCCTGTGTTTACTGGACATAATCCACCCCTTTTACTCCGAGTGGGACGGCTCAGGTCCGAAGAGATAAATCCCCAACCGTCCCCTGACGGCACGTTCCTGGGGATGAGCGACCCCGCACACATCCATCACCCGCTTAAACGCCGCTGTGACGGCCGACGAGCCCGCCAGGGACAGCCGGACGGACACTCACCAGCCGCGGGCTTTGTGAGGACGGATCTGGGGGCGTTCCCCCCCCCACGTGTTATGGACGGCCCCCACAAACACAGGCACCCCCTGGGGCGGTGAGCTGGGACCTGGGACTCACGGCAGGAATGCTGAAGGGCAACCGTCCTCTCAACTCCCTTTTTCTATTTTTGCCTCAATAGCAGCTCCTTTCCTCCTCCGAGTGGAGTTGGTTCCTGGCCACACACCCCCCCTCCTCGCCCTGGCAACTCCCCGGCATTTCGCAGTGAGAAAAAGAAAAACAGAAAAAAAAAGATAAGAACACAGTTGGCTACCGTTTCCCAGAAATAAATTGTGCAGGAGAACACGCCTGTGTTGGAGGGCGACGCCTTTGCGAGGGCCTTCACCTTGGGTGGGAGTCAGAAACACGCATCCCGCATCCCCGGGGCCACTGGGGGACGCAAGTTTGGAAAGGGCGACTTAGGTGTTGAGAGGAAGGACAAGAAACACCGCGAGGAACCACCAAGGTGCCAGGGACGGCGCAGAACACGAGGCTGCAGTGGGCCTTTAAAGGAGTTCAGAAGCTTTAAGATGATGGCTTCTAGCCCTGGCCGGTGTGGCTCAGTGGACAGAGCATCGGCCTGCACACTGAAGGGTCCCGGGTTCGATCCCGGTCAAGGGCATGCACCTTGGTTGTGGGCACATCCCCAGTGGGGAGTGTGCAGGAGGCAGCTGATCGATGTCTCTTTCTCATCGATGTAGCTAACTATCCCTCTCCCTTCCTCTCTGTAAAAAAAAAACAATAAAATATATTAAAAAAGGAAAAGATGATGGCTTCTATGTCCATCTTTCTATTTGGCTTTTTAGTCCAGAGCATCAGCCCGCGCACTGAAGGCTCCCACGCTGGTTTGATCCCCGCTCAAGGGCACGTCCCCGGGTTGCAGGCTGCGTGGGAGGCAACCAATCGATGTGTCTCTCTCACATCAATGTTTCTCTCTCTCTCTCTCTCCCTCCCCCCCCCCCTTCCACTCTCTCTAAAAATCAACGGAAAAAAATACCTTCGGGTGAGAATTAAAACTAGTAATAATAAAAGCTCATAAAGATTGTTGAGGGCAGAGCGGGGGTCAGTGGAGCAGCTCTCTGCCCGGCTGGGGAACAGAAGGAAGTCGGGGTGCTATTTTGTGTGCCAACCTTGAAGCACAGAAGCCAAATCTCAGAAGCGACGACGCTAAACACAACCACACACCCAAACGCCGCTTCAGGCTGGAGGAAAAAGGACTGTGTGGTAAAAAACCAATCTATTTGCAGCCTCTCTCGGACACGAACGCAACGAAGCTAATAAAATCCAAGCCTCGAGAGCTAGGGAAAAATACATTTTAAGTGAGCCAGAAATCATTCGCAAAAAAAAAAAAGTATTCTATAAAACACACACACACACACACACACACAAAACCCACTCTTAAAATATATTCATTTCTTAAGGGGTCTCTAAATTTCCCTTTCTTCGGGCTACAAAGGAATCAGGGAGTCCGATTTAAACATTTCACCTTATAAATGCTCCGTAAACCTTGACAGGTTCGTGAAAACCCCGCTAACGTGTTATAATAAATTAAGTCATCAGCTACTTCTGGGCACCTGCTCACAGCAAGAGGTCCAGCCAGTCGCTGTACATACACACGACCTGTTGTAACGAGTGGGAACACGCCGGGCCAGCCTCCAGCTTAAACCCGGAGAAGGGAGCACGTGAAGGAATAGAAATATATCGTTATTTTTATTCCCTCTCCGAGATTCGGTGGTCACGTGGCAGCCGCCCCGTCACATGCTAAATCAGACGGCCAGGGCGCGGTGACCAGAAAAACATGTGCGGCGAATAAGAAGCCCATTCAGTGCTATTCGCTATTAGACCTAATAATTTAAAAGCAGCATCGACGGGACAATAGCACCCCCACCCCCACCCCCGGGAGTATCAACAGACGGACATGAAATAATTTTCTCCAGCACCGCAGTCTGTTGAACTTCACGACCATCGGACTGAAGGATCCATGATTTCAATCGTTCAATAAACACGTAAGGGCACGCCTGCTACACGCCGGGCACTTTCCTAAGTGCCTGAAATACGAAAATGGAGAAAACAGACCCAAATCCAAGTCTTGGTGATGCTACAACAGCTGGCGGAGGGGCGGGGGGGATAGGGGGGAGAGGGGGAGAAATAGTGAGAAATAATGTGATCAATTACTTCGTCGGTGAGAAGGTGATGAGTGTTGGAAAATAAACTCAGGTTGTGTGAGGGAGGCTGGGAGTGTGGGGCGGGCACTTTGCATTTTAAATAAGTGAGGCTGGGCCCTAGCCCGTGTGGCGCTCAGTGGGTAGACTGAAGGGTCCCGGGTTCGATTCCGATCAAAGGCACGTGCCCGGGGTTGTGGGCTCGATCCCCAGTAGGGGGCGTGCAGGAGGCAGCCCGTCCATGATTCTCTCTCATCACTGATGTTTCTCTCTCTCTCTCTCTCTGTCTCTCCCTCTTCCTTTCTCTCCGACATCAATAAAAATAAGCAAAACATTAAAAAAAAATGCGGAAATGCGTCCTTGTACTGCTATCCTGGCGGCCGCAGGGTCTCCATCGCCCGCCTGGGTCACATCACACGTCCCCTCCTTTCTCAGGTCGTGGAATGCGTGTCGGAC
>PVJC01052072.1:0-11261 GCA_004026665.1 Murina feae
GCCTGCTTGGCGGCTCCCCAGGTCCCTTCCAGGGATCAGGGAGCAGGAAAAGGCTGGCCTGACCACGAGGTGGGGTTTTCCCTGCTTTCTGGTGGCTGGAGGAAGATGGGCAGTAGGCAAGCTTGGGAGGCAGGCAGCACCCAGCCCTGGCCACAGCTCAAAAAAAGAGAACATCATGCAGGGGAGGGCAAGAGTTTGAGAGATCAACATAGAGGGGGTGCCTGCTCCAAGCCTGGGGAAAGGCCCCCAGCAGGTAGACACACACAGGAGGACTGCTTCGAGCCTCAGATGCGGCTGGGGGCAGGTCTCCAGTGGCAACACACACACACACACACACACACACACACAAAAGGCGCCTGGCAGACTGGGGCCATCATAGGACATCCACTGAGGGGTTCCAGACTGTGACAGGGGGCAGGTTGGGCTGAGGGACCCCCATCCCCCCACCCTGTGCACGAATTTCGTGCACTGGGCCCCTAGTTAACCAATAAAATTAAAGGAGACTCAAATACAGAGTGACCACGTTCATACATTGAAAACCTCAATATTGTGATGATGTTATCTCTTCCTAAATTAAATCCATATCCAATGAATCTAAAAAAAGTTACTGCTGTAATATCTTGTGGTTACACATCATCAATAGCCATGAGAAAGCCAGCAGTCGTAGAAGAGAGAAAGCAAAGATCCCTCAGGCCTGTTTTCCCCTCCACTCTCTCTTCCTCATTCTTGAAGTCTGAGCAAGCAGGCGAGCTCCTGCTGGGAATGATGGGCTCCCTCAGGTGTGAGGTCAGTGGGGAAGCTGGTACTCTTGTCCTTCTCTCCCAGGGAAGTGGGTGTGGTTTGTGACTTCTCAGGCATCGGCCAAATTCCTCCAAGGCCGTTTCTCTCTGGGTTCCTCCATTACCAGGAACTCAGGGTGGGTTTGCTCCTGTGTCATCGTTTTTTGTTGGCGCTCGCCAAGCTAGTGAACCTGGGTGCCTGAGTATTGCTGGAGACCAACAGAAGCCCTGAGATGTAACAGCATAGTCACCGAGCACACCTGGGCCTGTGCAAGACCAGTCCACACGCCAGCCCTCCCGTCCAACCCACAGCCAAGTGCGTCCAGTTTCAAAAGTCAACACCAGGATGTCAATCGCCTTGTTTGAGAGTAAGTATGCCTCCCTAAGCTTTGGAGTCACCCAGGCTAGAGTATGAATAGAGATGAAGGCTCTTAATCTCTCCCAGCCTCAGTTTCTCCTTCTGTAAACTAAAGATCCATATAAAATTGTTAGGAGGATTAAATGTGATAACAGAGCCACCGTGTCTATTACCTTTCTTCTAACATTTGGGGAAAAGACCAGCAAATTAATTATCTCCTATTTACTCCTTGAAACAGGATCACTTGTCTTGCTACCACATATGTCTTCAGTTAAACTGAACATTTCTTGTCTTATATTTCATTTCACACAGAGGAATCAAGAATACACACTTCTGTTTGTACCTTTCTGGGGAGTTGGAAAGTACTATTGTAAAAGTATAGGCTTTGCAATTAGATCAACCTAATTTTACCATTTATTAGCTGTGTGACATTAGCCAAGTCACTAAACATCTCTGTGCCCCAGTTTCCTCATCTGAAAAAATGAGGATAAAGTATCCATTTCATCAGCTTGTTGTGATAACTGAACTATTTAATGAATGTAAACCACAAAGGCCTTCCATGTAGAAAGGTTCAATAAATACTACTTTTAAAATTATTCTGAATTTACCAGAAGGTCCAAAGCATGTGAACGTATGCACACACATGGGTCCGTGTGTAAAATATTAGCCCAACCCATTATTATCACACCATTTGGGGTTGCCTTCTTGACGACGAAGTCTTTTCTACCCCAAATTCTGCTCAGAACAAGGCTACTCTTCTGTGAGTTGGCCCCCGATTCCCGTTCCCTTCCAGGCCACTGTGGTTATCTATTTTAAGCAGATATCTCTTGTGTGAAACCTCCAGGGAGGTGGGACCTTGAAGTCCTGCCAGGACTGTGTCACGTAGGTTTTGGGGTCAAGTAAAGACTTGACCTCTGTTGGTTTTATTGTTAAACTTTTTATTGACATGTACCATACACACAGAGATGTACTTATATTGTACACATATGGCTCATGAAATACAAACTCAACAGACCCTTGTAACCACTACCCAGAGAACATTCCAGAAGCCCATTGTGCCCCTATCCACCTACCATCTCCCTAAGGGTAACCACTACCCTGATTGTTTCCTATTTTTGAGCTTTATATAAATCTGGTCCCTGATTTTGAGCAGCTCATTGTGTATTTGTTTCTCCCCTAAATCCACACTGTGATTAGAGCTCCACCTGTTTGGTTATTAATTCAAGTGTCAACACACATTTTCCAGCAGCAGCAACGGGCAAGGCGCTGGGTTAACTACCTAAAGCCACGAGGTCAAAGAAGGTCAGTGTCTTGGGTGAGTGTTTTGTGAAACTCTCTGGTGGGGCCGCCTCCCTGAGCTGTTTCTCTCTGGAATGAGGTCCGCGTTTCCCACACGCTCTCTCTGGCCGGGCTTCCGCTCTGTGTCTTATCCCTGAAAGCGAGTCTTCCTGGGTAAAGATCCCAACAGAAACCTGCCAGTGTATCCGATTTCCAGCTCCAGGATTCCCGCAGAGAGTATTGGACTGGCCTGGCTTGGTTTACTCCGGTCATGTCAGCTGTGGGCCTCCGGTTCAGGACACATGATGCTAGAAGGCTGTGCACTTCCCGCCGCTGCCCCCAAAAGGGGGAGCACTGCCGAGGAAGGGGGAGGCCCCGCATGAGGTTCTCAGCAGGGACTGTGGTTCCCACTGGCCCCTTGCAGCTCTAGGGTCTCTTTTTCTTCTCCGATTCAGATTCGTGACCCAAAGTCTAAACGGATTATTCACCCTGTGCACCAAATGTGACTGAAGTCATTAGATAGGACGGCTCCTGGAGGCCGAGGGCCACTGCTCCCCAGACGGCCATTGGAGGGGCATTTCCGACGCTCAGCCAGCCACTGGGGAGGCGGCTCTTTCATCTGGTTCTGAGAATCAGTGGTGGTTTTATAGACACTCCGCAGTTTCTCCCTCTGAGGGAGGGGCATGTCCCACCACGGCACAGACCTGGTCCCTGAAAACTAATTTCCTGGACTCAGGGACCACCAACTGTTTACGATGATGATGATTATTGCAGAGTTGAAATTCCTTCCTGGATTCCAAAAGTCACCACGTGCAGGAGTGGTTGCCATGGCATTCTGAATCCTGCACAACCTTGTGGTCTGAGTGAAGAGCTGGGTGTACAGGCCAAGCTTTGCTTGGATCGTGTGGGGCAGAAACGGAGGCAGGGGACTGGGCTCAGTTTGCTTTACTTCCGTGAGCCCATGTAACCCTTACTGCAAACCCAAGAGGGAGACACTGTTACTTCTCCTCATTTTTATGAATGTACCAATGAGACAGAAGGTAGTGAAGAAGAACACAAGTAAAACCCATAATCACTTATAACGTGCTTTCCTCATTATTATCTCATTTACACCATAGGAAACCCCATTTTCCAGATGAGGTTCTTATGGCTCAGTTTTCCGAGTTTGCCCAGATCATAAGCGGCAGAGGATGGACAGACTCAGAACTCTGACTCCAATCCCCTAAGGCAAATCCACAAATAATTGTAATAAGTAGATGGTGAAGAATGCCTTTATTTATTTATATTTATAACATTCTTTTATCACCATGTTAAAATCTATAGTTATGTTCTTTCTTGTATTTTTTAAAGATTTTATTGTTGAAAATATTACATATGTCTCCTTTTCTCCCCATTGACCTCTCCCTGGCTGCTCTCCCCCCCTCAGCACATGTCCCGCCCTCCTTCTGGCTGTATGCTTTGATTATTACTAGTATATGCCTGCATACAAGTCCTTTGGTTGATCTCTTACCCTCCTCCCCCACCCTCACCTGCCTTCCCTCCCTCTGAGGCTCGATGGTCTGTTATGCTTCTATATGATCCGGGTGTGACTGTGTTTCAGAGACAGGTGAGCTCGTATACAGATGAAAGAAATTGAGGACGGGCTGAAGAAGGCGGTGCTGTTTAGACCCAGTTCTTGCAGGTGGGTGGTATTAGGCAAGCATGATTTGAGGGAAGGGCACTCCAGGAGGGTTCTCTGACATGTTCCAAAGCCTGGGGAGGTAGAGGATTCAGGAAGTAGGAGGAAGTCTTGGATGTACTGGGGAGACTGGTGGGTAGAGTGGAAGATTAGACTGGAAAAACAGGGTCCCTCTCAGCCGAGCCATGGTCTTTGTCTCCTTAATAGACTGGGGCAGATGGGACTGTGGGTTGACAACCCACAGGTGGCCTGTGACCTTAGAATTCCATGACTGAGTTTTCTCAGCTTCACTGTTGCCTATGGTTAGGGACAGAGAGGGGGCAGGAGTTGGAGTGCCATAGTATTTACAAGTGCTGGAAAGATCCAGCAACGTTCTAAATGAAGGAACAATAAAACTTTTATAGACTGTTACAGAGTCAGTTGCTCCGTAAGGTAGAGTGTGCATGCGTTGGGAAGTTTGCAGCTTCTGGCTGTATCCTTTGTTTATGCTTACTAGTTTACAGGCAGCAAGCCAGCCAGGGCTTCACAGCTAGGCATGGCCGCCTCTGGCCCATGCTAGTTTCCACCTCCAGAGGCATGGCTTATGGAAACGTTGCATCTCTGCTCTGAGCCTCAGTTGCCTCATCTGCAAAGTGGGAGAGCATAACATCTACCACTCAGTTGCCGCAGGGACCCAATGAGATGTGCCAGTGTGTCTTGACCATTGCTTTCACTGTTAATTTATATTGTTGTTGAACTTAAACCTTCTCCTGGGTGCATACCTTCCCAACTAGAAAATAAAAGTCTTTAGGATGGAGGCCATGCCATTGCTTTCTTTAAATCTTTAGTAGTGCCAAACAAACACGCAACAAATTGTTTCAATGAGCAGACAGATTCTTAGCAAGGTGTATTTGCCCATGGCACCAGCCAGTGCCTGGTGTAGTGTTTTTGAAGCCTCATCTTATTTCTTGAAATCATAACGGGCCAGATCTCAGTGAGCTGCAAGCAGCAAGGTGGGTGTCACACAATCCTCGATACTTGAGAGCAAAGCTGCATTGAGCCCCTGTTGTGTGCTGGGCACAAGTGAGTTCTATTACATTTAATATGCTTTAAGGAAATAGATTATTTTACAATCAAGGACATACAATGTGTTCAGGTGATCATCAATTAATGATCTTACCCATTTGTACACCATAAGCGTCTATAGATGCAAGCGGTGGACCTTTTAAAAAAAATATATATTTTATTGATTTTTTTACAGAGAGGCAAGGAGAGGGATAGAGAGTTAGAAACATCGATCAGGTGCCTCCTGCACAATTCCTACTGGGGATGTGCCCGCAACCAAGGTACATGCCCTTGACTGGAATCGAACCTGGGACCTTTCAGTCTGCAGGCCAACGCTCTATCCACTGAGCCAAACTGGTCAGGGTGGTGGTGGACCTTTTTAAATTAAATTCAAAATACTGTGGCAGTTAACTGATTAATAGTCAAGTTATTTAAAAATGAGGGTCTTGCACAGCTGGCATGGCTCAGTGGTTGAGCGTTGACTTATAAACCTGGAGGTCATGGGTTTGATTCCCGGTTAGGGCATCTGCCCAGGTGGTGGGCTCGATCCCCAGTGTGGGCATGCAGGAGGCAGCCGATCAATGATTCTCTCATCACTGACGTTTCTCTTTCTCTTTCTCTCTCTCTCTCTCTCTCTCTCTCTCTCTCTCTCTCTCTCTCTCTCTCTCTCTCCTCCCCGCCTCTCTCCCTATCTGTCTGAAATAAATAAACTCAATAAAAAGAAAAAAGAAAAAAAAATGAGGGTCTTGTCATTCCTGCTTCAGCAGAATCATCAGCAGAACAAAGTTTTTCTCCTTTGAGTCTCACTGGACAGGCAGCCAGTCCTTCTGTTCCTGAGTCCTGCTTGCCTTACTCTGGAGGATGGTGATGAATAGCTATTTTGTGTGTATGATTCCAGGAATAAGAGGAAAATCATGTGGGCTTTTTTTGGAAGGTCTAGATGCAAGTAGAGGAAGACTTGATTGCCCAAAAGGAGAAGGGATCAAGCACCTGTGAAGGGGAGAGGATGAGAGACCTGCATTCCTGGGGGTGGCAGGACCCAGGGTGGGATGGCTGCTTGGATTCTTAAGGACCATGGCACAAACATCACACAGATGCGTTGGCTTCTGTTCCAGGGCTGGGCCTGGTATGGTGGTCATGGATATGTTTTTGGTGCAATCCATCTTTGAATGGACCCCATAAGCATGGGTCGGGGACTCCACCAGTGACCATGGAGAACCACAACTAGAAGACTTACTTCTATTTTTCTCATGTTCATGAAAGCTCCAGAGAGAGGTTAAGAAAGTCACACACACAAAAAATGACCAACATGGGATTTCATACTGAGCTTGTTTTGTGAGAAACTGGAGCCTGATTTGATTTAATTCAGAAACATTTCTAATAGCAACAATTCTTACAGTCAAGCGAGTTGCAATGATCCATGCCAATTCCGCTAACAATGGTGAACGTTGTGTAGAGAAATTGCTATAGAGAAACTCTCCCAGGACCTGAACATTGTGTGTTGAGGGTGGGCAGGAGAGAACAGAGGTTGACATGGACGAGCTCACTGCCGATCAGCATAATCATGGGCTGATACACTCTTTTAAAGTATTTACTTTTGGGATGAATGCCTGGAAGATTTATCTTTGATGTGTTTGTAAAACTGAGAGATGCTATAAAACCACCGTTTGTCTCTGAAGTGTTAGGAGGGAAGTTGGATTTCACATTGTCATTTCACATTGTTATACTCATGTGGTCAGGGCATCAGCTTTAGGAGAAGGCTATATTTTTGGAAGTGAGGACCTCATTTTGGTCACTGTATTTTGTTTCTATTTGCTAATCCCCAGAGCTTCTGTGCTAAGTCCTTTTTTTTTTCAGTGAAGTTTCCTGCCTTGACTCCCTATTGGAATTTCACAATTTGGTATCATTGGTCGATTTTCATTGTCACCTGTTTTGGTGACATTGTTTATTTCCCCAGAAGACCACAAAAGGGAAAACTGTGAGATAGGTAGTTAAGGATAGATAGCTACTCCTAAGATATTGATATAGAAGGATCGTGGTTCAGCATCCTCATTCTAAATCAACGTGAATTCATACCTAGGAGTCAGAAATCTTGGAGGTAAGTCTAATGGGAACTTATCAGTGGGAGGGGTGCTGGGTGAGAAGGAAAGATGCCCCTTAGTGCAGCAGCTCAAGGATGCTTTGCCAGGTTGAAGATGAAAAATCATAGTGGGGAGGAGGTCAATACTGAGTCCAAGGGACCCATGCCAGGTGTCAAATCCAAAAGGCTGAGGCAGAAGAGAAGATGCAGAAAAGAAAGGACAGAGTTGAGAAAGAGGTTGGGCTGGAGAGTTAGGAATAGGTCTGTGATGAGAATCAGGCACTAGGGTACCCTTGACACCCAGTGACTGGGTCACTCTGCAGAGGAGAGTGCATTTCCTTAGGGGCCATCAGGGCCAAACACTCACCCAAGTCCCCCCCGAATCTATGAAACTCACCTCCATGCCTGTCTGTTTTTCTGAACGATCTTGCTATCTTTACTTTGCTATGACTGGCTGAATCCACCTATCTACCTGAGCCTCCACCTCAAAGTGGCCATAGAGAAGGAACCATGGAGAAAATACAAGAGTCCACTTGGTCACCATCCAGTCCAAAACCAAAAGAACAGTTCTGACGGAGGATCGGAGGCTGAAATCAGGAAGCATTTCAACTCTCTCCACTCTGGGGAAAGAGATCTAACAGCACACACCAGCCAGAGCTCTCTTCCAAGTTGCAGATGGATCTGATTTCTGTCCACCTCTCCCTCCACTTCACCAGTTGGGGCATCCTCTGCACGTTGCAATGAGCTCTGGGTGCCTGATCAAGCTACATCTTAAGAGAGACCTGGAGCTATAGTTCTGCTGGCACTGTGTCAGCCCGACAGTGGTCCTTGCTGTACCCCTTGGCTCCACGTGGGCCTGTGCTCCAAGTGTGGGCTTCTGACTTGTTTACCATTTCTACCTTCCCTAAGCTTCCAAGACTAGGGTCCTCTATTTTGCCTTCACCATGACCCACCCAGCAGTCATCTCTTAGTCTGAAGTCTTACCCTTGAGTCTCAGTGCTGTCCTTTGCCCACCCCTCAAATTATACTTGACCAATACTTCCCTTCCTTCATTCCAGACCCTCCAGCCTGGATCCACCTGAACATCATGTTCTGAATAGCCATTAGCATGTCCATTGGTTACCCCTGTCACTGAGACCATCCTCAAGTGAATGCATGATTGAGTGAACAATATATATTCCATTCAGGAAATGCTATCTAATCTAACAAAAGAGTAATATGCAAATTAACCACCACTCTGAGACACCTAAGCCATGCCCACCAGCCAAGCCATGCCCCCAGCCAATCAGAGTATCTATATGCAAATTAACCCAGCCAAGATGGCAGCCAGCAGCCATGGAACTAGAGCAAACAGGAGGCTTCTATTTGGAGGAAACTGCCTGCCCTGGCCAGCTCAAAGCAACAAAGTTTCAATTATAGAAGCCATGGAGCTGAAGCAAATAGGAGGCTTCCTTGCCTGCCTAGGCAAACTGTGGCCTCCACTCAAGGCAAAAACGTTTCAATTATAGAAGATAAATAAACCTCAGAAACCTGTTTCCAGCCAGGCTTGCTGAGATCTTGGGTCAATGGGAGCTGTAGCCAGCCTGCAAACAGCCCTCAACCCCTCGCCCAGGCTGCCCAGGCACCCCAGTAGGGACTGAACCCTGAAGGGGCTGTGGCCAGGCTGAAAACGGCCCTCAGCCCCTCACCCAGGGTGGCCAGGCATGCCAGCAGATGGACATCACCCCAGGGGTCCCAGACTGTCAGAGGGCACAGGCCGGGCTGAGGGACCCCATGAGTGCACAAATTTTTGTGCACCGGACCTCTAGTGTAGTCTATAAAGTACTTTTCCACATCTTAAACAATTTAATCCTCACCTCTGTGAGGTAAATAGGGCTAATATTATTAACTAGGGGCCTGGTGCACAAAAATTTGTGCACTCGGGGGGGGGGCGGTCTCTCAGCGTGATCTGCACCCTCTCCAATCTGGGAACCCTTGGGGCTGCTGGCTCCTAACCGCTCACCTGCCTGCTGGCCTGATCCTCCTAACTGCTCTCTGCCTGCCTGATAACCTGTAACTGCCTCTGCCTCAGCCCTGCCACCATGGCTTTGTCCAGAAGGACGTCTGGAAGGTCATCTGGAAGATGTTCAGTCGAATTAGCATATTACCTTTTTATTAGTATAGATACCACCTTGTCTTAAAAAGGCAGGTTGTTAGCAGGTTTTCCTACTGTGGAAGGGGAGCCTGCAGTAGCATCCTGGGTTCTGATCAGGGCTTATGCACTGATGCTTTATTCTCAGCAGATGAGATTCCTAGAAGAAGACTCTTGGATGTATCTTGAACATTTCTATCGATTTTGCCAAATCTCCTCCAACAATGTTGAACCACTTTAAACTCCCACTAGCAACCATGCATGTGCCCTCTGTCCCACTTTGATGCCAATATCATGGATTTCCCCCTAGAAGCTTCCCTCCCCTCAGCCGGGACTGCTTGGCACTTGAGCCAAACTCACTGTTCAGCCTGGGACTTGATTTCCCGAGATAGAATTATGGAGGAGGAAAAATAATGTTCCTCTACCCTTCTGAGTTCTTAGCGGAGGCCCTTGTTATGAAAGACAGATTACCAAGAGAAAAACAAAAGTTCATTAACATGTATACCTTGTTTATATGTGGGAGATCCCAGGGAAAAATGAGTAACTCCCCCAAGGTGGCTTAGAATCCAGATTTAAATACCTTCTTCCTAGGGAAAGGGGACGGGATATCTAGGCCTCTTAGAGAAGAGTACATGAGTTTTAGGAAAGATGAATGGGGGTGGGGGAGATAGTTTGTAACAAAGTTTGGGTGTGATGTCAACTTGTAGTTTCCTGTGACAAGAATCAGTCTTCACTGGCTGATGACACTTTTCACATCGAGGGAACAGTTTATGGGGGTCCGATTTTAGGAAGATCAGGAGACTTTAGTGAAAGCCTCTCCTTGTATTTTCTGTTTTTTAAGCATCTGCAGCTCAAGATCATCAATATAACAACACAGCATATGTGGGGTGGCATGTTCTCTGACCTTCAGAATAAATCCAGCAAAAGCTTGTTTCTTCTCTTAGATGATTTGCCACAATAGTGTTATTCCCTGGAGACAGGATTCTGACCAGACCTTCCTGGGAGTGGTCATAACGTACCCTGTGCTTGTAGAAAGGTGTAGGCCATATCACTAAATAAATCAGGGTCAGTTTTCTCATCTTGTGGAAATGGAGGTAAAGTTATGATAGTTTATCTCCCTTTCCACAGGTTTCCTGCAGATTTGTGTCTCTGCTGTAGCCCCAGTGGCCCCAGTGCCTCTGTGGATGTGGGGCTTGGAGCTGCTGGGTGCCAGGCCCACTTGAAGGTTTGTGTCTCTGCTCTTCCAACCCCAGTGCTGAGGTGGGGCTTGGGGCTGCTGGGTGCTGGGTGCTGGGCCCCCTGTGGGCTGTGTCTCTGCTCCTAGGACCCCAGTGGCCCCAGCACCTCCACAGCCACAGGGCTCGGAGCACCCCGCACCTTGGACCCCAGTGGCAGCAGCAACCAAGCAGGCCCAGAGGTCCTTTTCCAGTGGGCTTGGCAGAACTCCTGCGTCATAAACATGGCGATGACGCAAGCGTTTGTCCCAGCTGTCGCCATCTTTGTCTCAGAGTGATGGTTAATTTGCATATTACTCTTTTATTAGATTAGATGCTTATTTATAGAAATATTAACAGTACTATTTTTTTACTTAGATTAGAAAAGATTTATTTTTCTTTATTGGTCAAGGTACTACAAATGTGTCCTCATCTCCCAATAACCGCCCCCCCCCCCCACTCATGCTCTCATCCCCCTGTTGTCTGAGTCCATTGGCTTGGCTTATATGTATGCACACAAGTCCTTTGGTTGATCTCTCCCCCCCACCCCCACCCTCCCCCATCCTCCCTCCGGGGATCAACAGACCAATGGCTGCTTCTCTGTCCCTGGATCTGTTCCTGTCCATTAGTCTATGTTGTTCTCTATATTCCACAAATAAGTGAGATCATATGATATTTATCTTTCTCTGACTGGTTTAT
>PVJC01052073.1:0-11262 GCA_004026665.1 Murina feae
TGGCTGCACCAGTCTGCATTCCCACCAGCAGTGCAGAAGGGTTCCTTTTTCTCCACATCCTCTCCAGCACTTGTCCTTTGTTGTTTTGTTGATGGCAGCCATTCTGGCAGGTGTGAGATGATACCGCATTGTTGTTTTGATTTGCATCTCTCGTATAATTAGTGACTTTGAGCATGTTTTCATATGTCTTTCTGCCTTCAGAAGCAGAAAGACATATGAAAACATGCTCAAAGTCACTAATTATACGAGAGATGCAAATCAAAGCCTAAATCTTTTTTTAAAATATGTTTTCATTAATTTCAGAGAGGAAGGGAGAGAAAAAGAGAGATAGAAACATCAATGATGAGAGAGGATCATTGATTGGCTGTCTTCTGCATGCTCCCCACAGGGGATTGAGCCTGCAACCTAGGCATGTGCCCTGACCTGGAATTGAACCATGACCTCCTGGTTCATGGGTTAATGCTCAACCATTGAGCAACACTGGTTGGATTAGGCTCGATTTTTTAAAGAAAAGATCTCGTTTTTATTATTCATATATTACTATACAGTTTCTACTGTAACCAATGAATGTTGCAAATTCTGAATATATTTTATTCTATAACTTATTCATTTGGTTATAGGTATCATTTTTGAATTCAACCACAATTGTCAATGATGGACTATAAACTACTTTAGGAAATAACCCTTCATTTATTTGTGTTTTTTTCTCCTAAGTACCAGTGAAATATACATCTGAAATATAAAAAATAATTCAGCATATAAAAGTCATACTTAAAACATTTCAGAAAAACATTTCAGTTTTAGGAAAAATATCACCAAATCTTCTAATATAATTATATATTTCAATAACAACTAAAATTGGTATCTTAAATAGACGCAGGTATTTTTTAAATCAATATTCACTCAAACACACACACACACACACACACACACACACACAACCTCATGAGGTTATCTCCTTGACATAATCCTAAACTAAATATCAGAATATTAAGCAGATGCTGAGGCATTCATCATCAATATTAGAACTCTGACTCATGACAGTAACACAAAACAGATGTTCATATGATGGGCTCTCTGGAAAGTGACACCATCACAACTCTTGTTGTGCAGTACTTAAAACTTGAACACAAAATATCTACATATATAAAACCCTAATATGCAAATAGACTGAATGATGGAACAACCGAACAAATGGTCTCTATGATGTGTGCTGACCACCAGGGGGTGAGTGTGGAACATGGCAGGCGTCAGCAGCAGGTGGCAGAGTGTGGGACATGGCAGGCATCGACAGCGGTGGGATGGTGGAGCAGGTGAGCGAGGCAGACCAAGGCAGGTGCTGGTCACTGTCATTGGGGCAAGCCTCTGCTGGTTACTGAAAATTATTTGTTCCTGCATGCTGCAGTCCCACCAGGCACTTGCACCTGCTGCTGGCACCAGCCCCACTTACACCCGCTGCCAGCACCTGGCACCAGCCCTGATTGCTCAGCGTCATCAGCAGGTGCGAGCAGTGGCTACACCCCCGATCACCCCTCAGGGCTTCTCCACCTCCCCCTGCTCCTGAGGGGTGATTGGGGCCAGGAGTCACTGCTCACACCTGCTGCTGGCAATAGGCCCACTCACACTGCTTCCAGCACTGGAGCACTGCTCGCACCCACGGCTGGTGCCGGCCCCAATTGCTCTGCACCATCAGCAGGTGTGAGCAGGGCTGGCACTGTCAGTGTGTGGGAGCGAGCGGGGCTGCTGGCATACAGGGACCAGGGGATGAGGTGGGAGGGGCTGGGCAGGGGAACAGAGGATGGGCTGAGACCTGACCCAGTGCCCACTGCAGCCTCGTGGCCCACAGTTCCTTTCAAGGTGCACAAATTCGTGCACTGGGCCCCTAGTAAAATACTAAAAGTCAGAACATGATAGATTTCCATTTAAAATCTACTACCTCTTATATAAGAGATAAAACTCGACACTGGTGAATGAGGAGCAGCATTCCAGGAGACCAGAAGATGCTTTTTTCACTTAATGCAGCAGCTAGGTGATCCCAATTGAACTCCTCAGTACTGAGGGAGGAAGGTGCTCTCTTCTTCACTTGTGAGTAGGCAGTAAGAACTCCTGGCCCTTTCCATTGACCTACGTGTCCCTGGCATTTATGGTGTAATAGGAGGTCTACTCAGTCAGCCCTGCAATGAAAAAGGAGTCTGGGAATCCTGTGGCCTAGCTCAGTAACACAGTCTCCACATAAAGCAGATCTGAAAGGGTTTGTCAAGTAGGAAGAGGGAAACAATCCCTTAGCACAGTCCAGTTAGCTACTATCCTATGTGTCTTCAAAGCCCAAGATTCTTATTGCTTTGCTAGCATGAGTCTACAGCTGCTTCTAGAATACATAGTGATGTGTATTCTTTGTGACAATAAACAGAAAAACCCAGACAGATGGTGCCATTTCATATGAGAACTATGTTCAAATGAGAGCTTTAAAAGTCATGTGAGTATGAGTGGGGGACATGTGATATGCATGTGAGTATGGTACTGAGAAGCAGGAACCCCATTTCCTTATTCCATAATAAGGAAAAAATGTAAGTGGTAAGTTCAGTGAAAAGAAAACTTGAGAACCCAAAGGGGGATATTTACGAGTATGGAGTAGCTTGGCAGAACAATGTCAAATTCCCATGGATTACCTGACTGCTCCTTCTGATAGTTGTAACTCTGGCCCTGTCTGCTGGGTCTTAAGGCTGGCTCTCCACTCACCATCTGTGTGACCCTGGGTTTTCAAACTTGACTGCATGCTGGAACCACGTGAGGAGCTTTAAAAAATACTGATGCCTGAGATTGTTATTGAATTGGGCTTGGGTGTGACTTGAAGGTAGAGGAGTTTTAAAGGCTCCCAAGTGACTCTAAATATGTGCCGCTAAAGTTGAGAACCACTTGTGATGTCTCTGCGTCCTCATTTGTAAAATGACGACTATGCGGGCAGCAACTACCTTTTAGGATTACTGCAAGCAAAGCATTTAGCACAATGTCTGGCACATGTGAAAAGCTGTCAAAAATATGTGAGTTATTATTTTCACCACATGGTGCATTTGGGCAAGAACCTATTTGTTAGTAAAAGAAGTCACACTTACCTTGGCAGATGTTATGCTCACTCTGCTCATAGCCTGTTGCACACTGGATCCTGTGAGAAGGGTTGGAGGGAATGCGCTGAGGGTCAGCTGGATTTCGCCGGATAACAAAGTTATTTCGGCCAGTCTGCACTTCTGGACCTGCAACTGCAGCAGCACTGGCGACATAACCAGTCCCAGGCACCACTCCACTGGATGCCATGCCACTGGCTGCTACACCCCCAGCTGCACCTGAGGTTGCGACTGCATTTGCAGCTGCACCCACAGTTTCAGTTGCTGGTGTTTCTTGCTGAGGTTGTTCATTATTGACAATAATCTGGGCTGTTTTAGGAAGGCAGAGGTATCCTCCATAGTGGTTGACGCATTTCATTCCACCTTTGCAGGCATCTGGGACAATGTCACATTCATCAATATCTGCAGTGAATAATAAAATAAGTCAGGAATCTTCTTAGGGGAAAAACTGAACATGTACATATATGCTCATCTATTTTTTGGTATAATACAAACAGTACAGGAAGAGTGGCATAAGATGAAGAGTGACACAGAAAGCTGTGTTCAGATGGGAAGTCTTTGAAGTTGGCTCACCTTTGCATTGCTGTCTTACAGGATCCCATTCATATCCATCTGTGCATTGCTGTGAAAAAAACATCAAGATGGGGCCAGGAGACAGTTAGTTGGTGTATCCAGTCCCTAGGAAGTCACTTTGAAAGTGTCATTCTTATTGCAACAATCTTTGCACTAACTTCCTAGATAGATGATGAGATGGGTAGTTTAACATTCTCTAGCTTTTCTTTTCTTTCTTTTTTTAAAAGACAAATCTGTGCATCATCCCGCTTGAGGCATCCCTTCCCGATCATCAGCTGCCTCAACTCTACTGTTGTGTTTGATATAATCACCCATGACCATCTTCTTGGAATTCTTCCCTGTCTTGATACTAATTTCCAATCTCTCTGACTGCTCTGGTCTTTTTTGCTTTATTTGCTTCTTCTTCTACATTGTAAATTTTACCAAAAAAAAAAAAAAATCCAACTGAGTTCTTTTTTCATCCCTTGACTCTTTTCTTTCTCTCTCCAAATCCTCTTAGAGCATTCCAGTACCTGGCCCTCCTTATCATTCCCATTCAGCTGGGTTCAAAGCCTCCCTCTCACACCCTGGCCTGCCTCCTAATTTCAGTTTCCACAGGTCCTCTGGTTCACTTACTGGACCATTTATCAAGTACCTTTTCACACCATCCTAATCCCTGAGAATGCAAAGATCATGAAGCCCTTTCCCCTGCCCTCAAGCAGCTCATAGGCCAAAAGAGGAGACAGACAGGTAGACAAATTGGAACAAGATGTTAGGTCCCATGACACAAGTATGCATGTAGGTAGGAGTGGTGGACTCTGCCCAGGGATATGGTGGGCACAACAGGATGGAAGAAAGAAGAAAGGCTCTGTGAGAGAGGCCACAAGTGAATGGGGACTTAGAAGAGTAAAATTGTTAAAGAGGGGATGGAGCTGCAAGTAATCTTGGGTGGGTGGGGATAAGGTTAGAGAGATAGACAGGGCCAAATCTGGGATACTTTTCTTTGGAACAGACAGGAACTGAATTCTTACTGAAGGTCAGTGAATCTCAAACTGTATTATGGTTAAGAATCACCAAGCTGCTGATTCCACCCAAAAGATCTGATTCTGGTAGGGGCCTGAAATATGAGTTCCTAACAAGCATCCCATATGATTCTGATACAGATAACCTAGGTGCTACTTCTATTTTATTTTACTTTTTATTAAATTTATTGGGGGTGATATTGGTTAAAAATTATGTCAGTTTTATGTGTACAATTCTATACTACATCATCTATACATTTTATATTGTACTGTGTGTTCATCATCTCAAGTCAAGTCTCCTTCTAGCATGGTTATTCCTCCTTTACCTTCTGTTACCTCTCTCTACCCCCATTTTCCTCAGGTAGTCATCATACTGTTGTCTGTCTATGAGTTTTTTTGCTTCTTGTTTTTTGCCTAATCCCTTCACCTTTTCCCCCCTCTCCTCAACCTCCTCCCTCTAACAGCTGTCAGTCTGTTCTGTGTATCTCTGAGTTTGTTTCTATTTTGTTTGTTAGTTTATTTTGTTCATTAGATTCCACATATAAGTGAAATCATATGGTATCTGTCTTTCTCTGACTGGCTTATTTCACTTAGCAGAGGCTATTTCTTGAGAAAAGAAAGATGCATCAGGAAATATTGAGAAAAAGTATAGTAAACAAAAAATAAATTATTTTAATAGAGCTAAGAGTTGCTTATGCACACAACAGGTGCTTGGCAAGTAAATAGCTGAATGGAGACAGAGAGGTCAGTGTAGATATTTTACTGATATCTGAAACTTAGAGGGGAAAAACTAAATTTACTTTACCTCCCAAACTAATTTTCCAAGTTTCCCAAACACTGTTCAAGGAAGGCACTACCACCATTCTCGGGAGTCAGGATTACAATTTTGACATTGACTTTTCAAAGTATTTTCCTTCAAGTTCTGCTGACTTTGTGTCCATTTCTGTATCTACCAATTAGTATAAGCCTTCCTGGCCTCACAAGTAGGCAAGGCTCCTTACCAGGTCTCCATATCTCTACATGGTGCACAACAGCCTCCCTGGCAATCTTTCTTGCTCCTTGGTTATGTTGTTACTCCATCTAAGAGATTACAGTGGCCTACAGATCTCTCATCTCTCATTATTATCATCTCCAGGTTCCCCCTATTATCCAGCTCCAGCCCATCTGACCTTGTCACCTCTTGGATTGTCTTGGCTGCTTACACTTCTAGACTTTGATTATGCCAATTTCTTTTCTTCCTGATTCAGGTGCCTCTTCAGCCTTTTTGGATTAATCCAAAGTCATTACTTCCTTCAAAAACCAGCACAGAGTTCTATCTCCTCCAATATTCCACCACTGACATTAATTACCTCCTTGCTCTTCTATTTATTGCTTTAGCAACCTGTATAACCTGTATAAAAATATTATTTTTACTTGCTTAGAAACTTTATGGTTTTTAACAGTATCTTCCCAGGGTAAAATCCCTGAGGTTAAGGTCTGATTTTCTTAGTAAACAAATAAACTTAAATTTTTTTGATAGTAATGAGAACTGCTTATGCACATAGCAGGTACTTGGTGAGTAGCTAACTGAATGCCCCCTATCTTTAATATGGAGGGGGAATATTATCCTCCTGAAAAGTACCTCTTTCAAGCCATGCAAAATAACAGCTCACTTAAATAATCTGTGTGCTAATAGAAAAGACTTCAGTTTGCTATAGGTATTTAGTTCCAGTACCTTTTTATGGATCTACTATTATACAAGCCTGGAGTGAATTTAGCTAACCACTTGCTGGCCTTGTAGCCTTAAGCAAGTGAGATGCTCTCCCAGATCTTCAGTTCTATTCCCAGCAGAGGAAAGATGATGCCACTTACCTTATACTTTGCTATGAGAATGAAAGGAAATAATGTCTCCACTGTGCGATACTTAATAAATAGTTACATCTTATTCTTCAACCACTAATCATTAGGCATACAAAAGTCAAAAGAGAATAGATCTAATCTTAGCACAAAAAGGATGACATATCGGGGAAACCTGTTGTCATAATAGTGAACCCTAGTGTGTAATCTTAAAACAATTGTGTTTAATCCACAGGGAACTTTCTCTGCTAAAGATGAATAAGATTTAGTGATTAGCAGAGGAGAGGAAGTATAAAACAAGACATTATAAAAGCTATAAAATCTTTTATTAGATGAATATGAAAGTGGGTAGCTAATTTAATGTTAGCTCCCTAACTTAAACTAATAAGGTTTAATTTAGCCTGCATAACAAAACATTTTCAGTAGAAGATAAACAACACATGTATGCATTTCTCTTGCTTTATTTATCTTCAGCTGAGGAAGCAATTACATTTACCATTAGTTTAACAAAATATTTATATTAAATTCTATTTGATTGATAGTTGATTTGAACAACAACAAGGAACATTTGCCAGATGAATAATATCATTCTAGGGATAATATGGTACCAAAAAAGTGATATAATGTTTATTATCAGTAATTGACATTAGCTCACTTTTAAGAATTTTATTTTTAAAAATTTCATATTTATCTAAGTAGGATTACTTAATTTTAAATTGGAAACAAGAAAAAAAGTGTTTTTCATATTTTGATTCAGGACAAATGTCATTTGCCTCACAACACTAATTACAGAGTAAAGAACACAAAACAGAGGTGCAAACTCATCAGAAGTGAAGTAAATACGCTCTGTCCTCACCACATCCACTCCTGGCAGTGGGAGAGGTCAGATGATATTTTCAATATTTTAGTAAACATTAGTTATGCATACCCATGCAATTAACTAATTAATCAGATATTATCTGGAAATATCAGATATGCTAATTAGAAAATGCAAAATCAAATTTCACACAATGCATTTCAAAAACACTTGAGCAAATTCCACATCCTAGTAACAGTTTATTGCAAGGGCGTTCATATGAGTTATCAGTTATACTATAAGTGAATATCAGCCTTTATAAAGCCAATAAAGGCCACTTACCTGAGAACATAAGTCACATGTATAAAGGCAAAGTGCTTTTCTGATGTTTACTGATTTTGACTAAAGTCTTTCTGTGCCAGTTTTGGTTTCATCTGCATGTATGTAGGAATCCTGGTTTTCCAATTCCTGACACCCATGAATTTATTGAATGTGTTAAAAACATGTAGCTTACTTTGGTTTTCATTTTAAAATGGTTCTCTCTCTCTCTCCTGCCTTACAAAGAACATTAATTACGTTTTAGTCCCTGTCTCAATTGGTAATCTAAATGAACTTTAGAAAGGGCCACCTGCAATTTACAAGGGGTCAAACGTGAACCTTGCTAAGGCATTGTTTATTACCCTCTCCGAGTGCAGCCCACATACACTGGCAAGAGTGGATACAGTCTTCCTTGTGTCACAGAATCCCGCTGAACAGCAGTTATCTCAAATTCCATCACCCCTTACCGTGTATGTGATGGTTTCCTCAGTGTCCTGTGACTTGACCAGCGCCAGAGTCAGCATAGTTAGGAAAAGGGCTTTCAACATCGTGAATCTCAGAGAAAACACAGGACAAAGAGATGCTTAGTATCGGTTGCGGGGTAAATAACAAAACTTTAGCTGTGAGGTAACAAGCAAGGAAGAAGGGCGGGGAAAAGCTGAGGCTCCATGATACACAACTTCAATCGACTTTCTCAACTCCCCACCCCCTCCTCAACCTTCCAGTGGCCAAAGGAGGCACCAAAGTCTGTAACAGGGCTGCAGAGTTACATTTCACTTCTCTCCATCCGGCTGTGCTAAACATATACAAAGGACACACAGCGTACCTTTCATACTGCACCTACACAACAGGCTCCAGAATGAGGCAGAAGGAAAAGAATTGAGGTAATTAATTTCAGAAGAGGTGGTATTTATTTATTTAATTATTTATTTGCAAGAGTGAAGGTGGGACAGCAAATCTCCTATCCCCTTGAACGTTAAGGCTTTTCCCTGTAAGTTCACCTCCAGCTAGTGAAATTCTTTGCGCAGCTCAGGAGAAATACCTGCGAACCAATATGAATTACCTTGGCCCCACACTTAAAACAAAACAAAACAAACAAAAAAACACCACAACAAAACTTGGCAATCTCTTCCCAGTGCTAGAATACCTGCCCCTCAAGACCTCCCTCTCACGTCCCCCAGCACCAACTCTCAAAGTGTTATTTCCACGCTGTTCTCTGTGCGCGGCTTTGTTTAAAAGCGCCAGGTTGTGTGGAGGGAAGCGCGTCTGCTTCCCTTGTGCCTCGCTAGTTTCTCGGTCCCGGACACGCTACCTTCAGGGCTGGGAGGGGTGCGGCGGGCGCTGCCTAAGGCCTGAACCGGGGGACCACACCGAAGCCTGAGTTTCGGGGTGGCGGGCCTGGCGCCCCCAGTGAAGCGAGGTCTCTTTTCTTAACAGAAGACTAACAGGCGGCAATCCCTGGAGCTGCTCAGCGCTCCAGTTTCTACCAGCGCCCGTGGAATCCAGGTGCGTCTTAAATCTCGCACATTAGCCCCTGAAAAGTTCAAAATCTCGTTTAGGGGTAAAGCCCTGTCTGATGACTGTTGGCGCGCGCACACATGCCCATGCAAACAGATGTCACCCTGGTACTGGCACATGCTGACAAATCGCATTCCCAATCCACACACCTCCACCTCCCTTTCTGCCTGAGAGATCCTGCAAAGTCTGGGTCAGTTCTCGGGTACACTGCACCCCTCAGGTTACCCCACTTACTCGCCGGCGGGCAGCCCTGCGGGCACTAGGCGCAATGGTGTGACCCCCGCGTCGGGGGCTCCTACCTGCGCGGCAGCGCAGCGCTCCGTACCCGGGCAGCGAGGGGAGAGTGCAGGGGAGGGCAGCCCCGTGGGTCTGAACTGGCGAGGTCTGGCAGTGGCTGCAGCCGCAGGAGGAGGAGGAGGAGGAGAAAGGGAGGGAAAGGGGGAGGGCGAAGGGGGGCGGAGGAGAGAGCTGAGGGAGGCGCTTGGGCTGAGCCTAGCACTGCAAGCCGAGCGGGAGAGCGCGCTGCGCGGCTGGGTCCGCACCCCCTGGCCCAGGGATCTCTCCAGCACTGCATCTACCCTCCTCCCCAGTTCTCAAGGGCCGGAGCCCCAGGTCGGCACGTTTGGCGTATGGGGTTTTAATCAGCCTTTGTGGTGCTCCAGCCTCAGGGGCAATTTCTGATGCCTATGGAGGGGATACTCTCTGGAGGAGAGCTTCTGAGGAACCTAAATTACTTTAACGCCCCACCCCCTCACCCCTAATTCCCAAGTGAATTCTAGGAGAGTAAATTAATCCCATTCATATAATTCATTCTTTTGTTTTTTTCTTTCAGATGCTTTTTGTTTGTTTTTGGAGTGGGGGAGGGTCTGCTTCCTCAAATCTAGGAAAGAGTTAATTCATTCATTCAACAAATATTTGTGACCTATTATGTTCCAGGTGTTGGGACTAGGCCAAGCAGAAGTCACATTAACAAAAATGTGAGGTGGAGTTTGATTTTGTTTTCTCGAACCTCCTTCTTTAATGGGCCCCTTTTCTCACCTACTGCTTTTCTTCTCTCCACTGGTTCATTTGTGGGAGAGTCCTCAGTCCTGGTCATTCCAAGTTGGGCATTGCACTCTCACCTTTCATTCTAATGTGGAATTTCAGGAATCTGGAGGGGAAACAATTTTTTTTCTCCCTGGCTTCTTCAAATCATACCACACAGATTGCAGTTATCTCTGAAGCCTATGACTCTAAAATCAGATAGATTAATAATAGCTTGCTTCCAAGGCAGTCATGTCCTCTACAAACAGCCAAATACAATTTCCTGAATGAGACAATGTATAAACTGGAGATATTAAGAACTTTGACCCAAAGCTGAAGGCAGAGGGTGTGAGGGAGAGGAACAGCTCCTTTTCCTTGCCTGCTGTGGGAAAGGTGGTAGACCCAGGTTATTAGGTAGAAGCCTCTCTCCTTATCTTTGGAGTATGCAGTGGGTTGCAACATTGTCAACTTGATTCCAAGCCACACTATACTGGGCAAACTCAGAGTAGCTTCATGCCTGAACCTTAATCGAGTATATGCAATTTTGCTAATAGTACTGAAGAGTTTTACTAACAAAATATGAATGTTTGTTTTCCTAGTCATTAATGATCTCCAACATTTTTAAAAATTAGATATTTAATTTTGTACAGTAAAATGATCTGTCCAGAGAGATTTTCTTTTATTTCCTTTTTTAAAAATTGTTTAAAGTATTACATATGTCTCCCTTTTCCCTGATTCACCTCTCTCCCAGCCACTCCCACCCCCGAGGACTAGGGGCCCGGTGCACAAAAATTTGTGCACTCCGGGTGCAGGGAGTCCCTCAGCCCGGCCTGTGCCCTCTGATAGTCTGGGACCCCTCAGTGGATGTCCTATAATGGCCCCAGTCTGCCAGGCGCCTTTTGTGTGTGTGTGTGTATGTGTGTGTGTCACCACTGGGGACCTGCCCCCAGCCGCATCTGAGGCTCGGAGCAGTCCTCCTGTGTGTGTCTACCTGCTGGGGGCCTGCCCCAGGCACACTGTGGAGGCTTGGAGCAGGCACCCCCTCTATGTTGATCTCTCAGACTCTTGCCCTCCC
>PVJC01052074.1:0-11248 GCA_004026665.1 Murina feae
TGTTCGTCATACCTTCTTCTTCTTCAAAGGTGATGAGTGCTTCTCCTTTTCGTAGCTCATAAGGAACTTGTGAACTCACTTGAAATGAACAGGAGATACTTGAAAATCTGCTGTCATCCTCAGGATTCTCTAAAGATGTGAATTTTATCTTTGTTTCGGGAATATCCTCTTTAATCTATTTCAAAATGAAATGTTTGATTAAAATCAAGGCAAGAAATAACTTAAGCCCTTCCAGTGATAATGTAATCTGATCATCCAATAATTCATTCTCCACTGATTCCAAAATCCCACAGGATACTCAATGTGGTCATATTTAATAACGCTAGTAATTGCTTCTGCTCAGGTAAGTGCTCAGTAATGCAATCAGATGCTGATCCTTCCATCTTTTTTCACAGATCAAATTATAAGTATACTAGAAGCCCAGTGCATGAAATTCATGCACTCATGGGGGGATGAGAGCAGGTCCCTCAGCCTGGTCTGCACCCTCTTGCAGTCTGGAGTCCTTGGGGGATGTCTGACTGCCGCCACCACTGCTGCTCTCACCAGCCATGAGCCCAGTTCAAGTCTTTTGGCTGAGCAGCACTCCCTCTGTTGGACTGCACTGACCACCAGGGGGCAGCTCCTGCATTGAGCATCATAGTGACTGGTCATTCCTCTGTTGGGTCAATTTGCATATTAGTCTTTTATTATAAGTATATAATCTCTCACTTTTTCTAATCAATATTTAAACTGGTCAATATGGTATAGTGTTTGTTTCTAAAGACTACATCCTTCATGAAAGTACCTTTTAAACAGCTGTGCCAATAACAGGCTAGCTCACAAGGGAATCATTGACAGAATGTTTACTCTTCTTGCAAAGGGGTAGGAAATGGAGTTGGGAGTACACTATAGTTAAATTGATAGCAAACCCAGGAAATTTCATCCCAAAAGAAAGACTCCTGAATTTATATAATTTATTTTTTAATAAATTAAGCTTTTTATGAACATTTAAAAAATACAAAGGAATACACGAAAGAAAGTACATCTAAAATACACCATGTGGTGGTTGAGGTTACAACTACAACTTTTAGTAATAATGATATGTCCATATCTGCACTTAAGGATACAACATATCTAAGATGTCACCAATTTTTCATACTTTCCTATTTTAATTTTAAAGCCTCACTTTTTCTGTGTCTCTTTTATAGGCAATTATTCAGCTGTAAAATTATGAAGTTGTAAAGCATATTAATTTCCCCAAACTTTACATTACACATATGATCCTAAAGCAGTTTTTTTAAAAATGTTGTGCTGAATCAATGGTCTGAAATCTGAATTATATAATTTAAAATATATCAAATTTAGTTTCTCCCTTCCCCACTACCTGCCCATCAAAATTTTAACCAATACCACAACTTAGGTTTGTAAAAATGTGGACAAGCTTTGTAATAGGGAGGACAAAGTGAAGTGGTTATACTTAGCTACTTAAAAATCAAAGGGCTCAGCAGATCTATACAATTACACATAAATGCACATATGAATTTTGCGTTTTCACTTCTAGTTCCCATGCTGAAATAAAAGGTTATCACAAAGAGATTAGAAATATCCATTGAGTCGTTTAATTGAATCTTATAGTCATTGTATGCCTACATATGACTTCAGTGGAATTTCTGATTACCATCATTCCTACTTCAAAACAACCTGTAATGTTTGAGAAAAGGCAAAGTGTTTCCCGATTATGTGGAGATACCAGTATACAGGCATACCTGGTGTATTGTGCTTCGCTTATTGCACCTCACAGATGTTGCCTATTTTACAAACCGCAGGTCCTCCTCCAGCAAAAAGATTGCGATGCACCGATGATTCAGATAATGGTGAACATGTTCAGCAATAAAGTATTTTTTAACTAAAGTATTACATTGTCTTTTAGACATAATGCTATTTCACCCTTAATAGACTATAATAGAGTGTAAATATAACTTTTATACGCACTGTGAAACCAAAAAATTCACGTGACTCACTTATAGTGCCGTATTTGCTTTACTGCAGTGTTCTGGAACTGAGCCTGCAAGATCTCTGAGCGCTCCTGGAGTGCGGGTGAGAGTACCTGATTCTGGTCCTGAACACACTGTAGCAGAAAGCAAGTCACTGTGCCCTCTGAGCCACAGCTTCAGCCCTCAATAAAGTGGATCAAATGAGCTGACTGGTTTCTCAAGGCCCTTTGAGTTCTAAGACTCACTGATTCTGGCTCCAGTCCGAAGTAGCCAGAATCCTAAATCTTCTCTAAGTCCTATAAACAAGGGAAACTGCACTTCCTGATATTCAATATCCTATTCCCCATTTCAGAGACCAAAAAATGGCAATGTTTTAAGCATTTAAATCATGTAGAGAAACAATTATGGCCCAAGCAGCATTGCTCAGTGGTTGAGCATCGACCTATGAATCAGGAGGTCGTGGTTCGATTCCCGGTCAGGGCACATGCCCAGGTAACAGGCTCGATCCCCTGTGTGGGGGCGTGCAGAAGGCAGTGATCAATAATACCCTCTCATTATTGATGTTTCTCTCTCCCCCTCTCACTTCCTCTTTGAAATCAATAAAAATATATTTTAAAAAGAAAGAAATAATTATGAGTTGTTATGAAGAAAAAAAGGGGTGATAGTTATGTCTAATTCAAATACAGGAAAATTTAGGAGAGACTAATGAAGATATACATGCTTTTTTAAAAAACAACAACTGTGCAACTCATTTAAATTATCGTAGCACCTTGGATGAGGAGAACAACAGTAAAAAAAAAAACTTTGTGAGAAAACCCAAGAATTTTGTCCAAAAGTGATTGATAATGACCATCATTTTTTTGTGGGGGTTTTTTAAATTTCACTAATCTATACATAAATATAAAAAGTGCATTATCATAAGTGTACAGCAAGATGAAATTTTACAAAGTGATCACACACGTGTGACCAGCTCCCAGATCAAAAACAAAGCATGACCAGCCAACACCCAGACGCCCCTCGGGTCCCCTTCTAGTTCTTACCTGGTAGTTCCTATCACGCTAACTTCTAACATCCTGCTTTTGTGCTATGTTCAAGTGGAAGCATTCCTTTTCTGGCTCTACACTGTGTTCATGAAATTCATCCATGATATTAGATGAAACTGCTCATTCTCATTCTGTGTAGTATGTCATTGTGTGAATGTACCTCAATTTATGAACTCACTCTACTACTGGGTTATTTTCACGTTGGGACTGTTACAAACAGTGGTGCCATGGATGACCATGATGTTTTAAAAGTGAATTTTAATCATGAAATTCTTTTTCCTGAAAAATGGTATCATTAAAAATGGGATACATAAAATAAGTAAAGGTATACCTGAGAGCTTTTGGTGGCCTCTTGTAACTCAGTTTCAAGCTTTTGGATCTCCATCTTTAAGTAAATATTTTCCTTTGATATTTGATCAATTAATTCCTAAAAAAAAAAGACACAAAAAAATATTTCAAATAGCACCAAAAATTTAAACAGCTCATGACCTAATTTTTCTAAAGAAATTAAAGAAACTAAATTTCTCTCACCCTGAACAAAGCAAAGAAAGACATTAGACAATCCCAGAATAAATATAATCATGTGAATAATAAATGTTTTTTACATCATCTCCTATCACTCCCAAATGTTATTATCTCCATTTCACAAACAAGGAAATGCCTTTCACACACACCAAAGTCACAGAAATTTTTATAGTAGAGCAAGGATTGAGACCCAGGTCTTCTGAGTCTAAGTCCAATGCTCTATCATCTCCTCTCCCAGCTATTTATGAATACAATATAACTTTCAAATTGCACATCTGTTACTCTGGGAAAATTGTTTTTTAAATGCTGGGGGGTTTTTTTGTTTGTTTTTTTGTGGTTTTTTTTTTGGGGTTTTTTTTTTTTTGCTACCTTGACATGCCAGATATATGGCCTTGGATAAAAGGTTTAAGCTACCTGAGCCTCCCCTCTTGTTAGCTATGCTCTTAACTTCTGGGTGTAAATCAAAGAAATAAGAGAGTGAGGGGGAAAAGCAGTAATGTTGTAAGCCTTGGAAAAGACAAAACAAATATGATTATGATTCTTCTTTTAACTTTTGAATAATGGAAGTAAAACTATTTCAGAAAACCCTAATACCCTCCAAAATTCAAGGTAATGTTGGATAAAAACATATAAAATATGCTTCACTGAAAAACAAATGTATATAAATTAATTTTTAATAATACCCAGTAATTTTTCCTATTTACCTGGTTTTGTTCATATTTCATAAATTCTTCATCTTTCAAATACTCCTTCATAGCTTCGTTTATATCTTCACCAGCTGCCATGATTCCCTAATGTCATAAATGTTTAATATTTTAAAGACAGTATATACACACAAACTCAGTAAGAAAATAACAAGTTTGACCCTTTTACAGAAAAAAAAAAATCTCTCCTTTGCTACATCTCCCCCCACTCCTTATCAAATTCTTTATTATCATGTGGCTTCTATCCAAACAAAGTCTATATTTCAAGTAACTTTACACCTATAAATATATAAAAGGGTTCTGAAAAGCTTTTGCTTTTCCACAAAGTGGTAGGAAATGATAGGTATTAACATTCCTTTGTAGTTAACACCGCAATCATAACATGCTCCCTTTTAAAGGATTACTATTTTGGTCTTCTAGCCTTTCGAGGACTGAGAGAAAAAGATACAAGACAGCACCTTATGGTGCCAAAATCGAGGACATGCTCCAAGAATGATGAGGACATGCAATAAGGTCAGCGGATCCAGCTTCAAGAGGTTCTCACTGAGCAAACGTGGAAAGAGATTAAGCATACCAGTAAATAAGGACCACAGCAATTCAACCCAGAGTCTAGGAGTCTACACTGACGTAAATAAATAAAATTATGACGAGGAAATGACCTTTTAGTGAATGTTAAAATACTTCTCCACAATTAAAATACTTATTAATTTCAAAGAGGAAAAGAGTAACTTTTGTATTCTGGAGAAGCAGCCAGACGCCACTGGAATGAAATAATCAAAGTCAATAATGTGGTGACTGGAAATCCTATGCCATGTGATAGGGTGCGCTGAGAACACAGCGTGGCTCCTATGATATTCCTGCCAAAGATACACGATCTGAATCTAAGCATGAAGAAACATTACACAAACTTCAAAAGTGTCATAATCATAAAAGCTCAGGAAAGACCGAGAAACTGTGCCAGACAGAAAGAGACTACAGAGACGTCTCCACTAAACGCAATGTTTAAACTCAACCTGCGATTCTGAACTGGGTCTTTTTGTTACACAGGATATTATTGGGACAACTGGCAACATCTGAATTGGATCCAAGAATTAGATGTCAGCAATGTTCAAAACCAGGCCCCTGATTTGGGTCACTGTATTTCAGTTATGTAGAGAACACCTTTTTGTAGGAGATACATATTCGAGAATTCCAGCCCAAGAAATACATATTCAAGAATTCATTGGTTGAGCTTCGACCTAAGAATCAGGAGATCATGGTTCTATTCCCCGTCAGGGCACATGCCCAGGTTGCGGGCTGGAGGCTGCCGATCAATGATTCTCGCTCATCATTGATGTTTCTATCTTTCTTTCTCCCTCTCCCTTCCTCTCTGAAATGAATACAAATGCATTTTTTAAAAATATGTAGATCATCCTGGATTATCGGTGGGGCCCCATTAATCACCACAGTTCTTTAAAATGGAAGATGAACGCAGCACACCAGAGTCAGGGTGAAGGGTGACAACAGGGCAATCAGAGGAAATGGAATGTTGCTGGCTTGGAAGATGGGCAAAGGGCAGTGCTGAGCCAAGGAAGGTGGCCAGCCTAAGGAGTCGGAAAAAAAGCAAGAAAACGGTTTCGCCCCAGCAGCCTAAAGGAAGGCAGCCCTGCAGACACACCGATTTTAGCCCAGTGAGACCCAGGTTGGGCTTCTAACCTCAGAATTTTAAGGTAATAAATGTGTGGTTTTTAAGCTACTAGGTCACGGGTAATGTGTTACGCCACAAATGACAAAACCAATACAAGTCACCTCCACCTACCACCTATTCTAATATATTCTTCGCATTGTGGGACAAGGCCTGAGAGAATGGAGCCTTCCCATTTGCATGCCTGGTAGTAGCAAAAAGAAAGGTTGAGGACAGGAAAGGAAGAAGATGGTAATTAGTTAAAAACGGTGATACACATACAGAGTTTGTTTGCTTTTTAAAAAAATATATTTTATTGATTTCAGAGAGGAAGGGAGGGGGAGAGAGAGATAGAAACATCAATGATGAGAGAGAATCATTGATTGGCTGACTCCTGCACACCCCACTGGGGATGGAGCCCGCAACCCAGGCCTGTGCCCTGGGCCTGAATGGGACCTGGGACCCTTCAGTCCGCAGGCTGATGCTCTATCCATTGAGCCAAACCAGCTAGGGCCACATATGGAGTGTTTTAAGGAACGCATGTGTGTTCTATAGACAGGGGGACCTCACATTCTCCTTTGGATGTCTCTGAGGAGAATATCCCCGCCTGTTCTGAGAAGTGAGGCTTGACTGCCAAACCCTGTGCCCGCCAGGAAGAGCAAACCTCCTTAAGGAATCAGTTTGGCTGAGAACTGGCTGGAGACCCGCTGCAGGAACAGCGGGGAAACGCAAACCAGTTTAAGTTTCCGTTTCCCAGAAGCAAAGCAAACTAAGGAGACGGGGTTAGAGGCTGGGACAGCGCAGGGAAGGCACGGTGGGCCGGGGCAGGCGCGTCCCCTCGGTGGCACTTCGCCCGCCGCAGCGACCCGGGAAGCGGGCAGCTCAGGGGCGCGGGGCCGCGGAACGCAGATCCCCCGCCTGGGCGCTCTCGGCGCCGCGATCGCGCGCGTCCAGGCCCCGGGGGACCCTCCTCCCTCCGCACTCAGGGCCTCTCCAGCCCGGGACGCCTGGGAACAGGGAACGGGGCACCCCACTCACCCGCCTCGGCCGCCGAGCGCCGCACCCCCAGGTCCAAAGCGCCCGACCTTCCCGGAACCTGGTGCGGCGCCGCGGGGGGAGCTGCAACCCCGGGAGCTGGGCGGGACGGTCGGGTGCCGTCCCCGAGGTGGGTGCTGCCTTATTCCCAGTGGGTGTCGCTCGGCGAACGGCTTGGTTCCTTAAAAAAGAAAAAGGAAACTCTGCTCAAATGGCGATTTCCTCTAAATGCGGTTTTCCGGAATAGCAGACCTGGTGTCGCTGTGGCTAATCACTCACAAGTTATAACCATTTTCACTTTCGGTTTTAAAAACATGGTTGTTTCGCGCGGCTGGCGTGGCGCAGTGGTTGACCATTTACCTATGAGCAGGAGGTCAAGGTTCGACTCCCGGGGCAAAGCCAGGGAGGGTTGCGGCCTTGGTCCCCAGTGAGCGGCAAGCAGGAGGCAGCATATTAATGTTTCCCTCTCATCATTGATGTTTCTACCTTTCTCTCCCACTCCCTTCCTCTCTGAAATCAATAAAAACATATTTAAAAAACAAACAAACAACAAAAAAACAACAACCAGCAACACATGGTTGTTTTGCCCTGGCCCGAGTTGGTTGTAAGCACATGGAAAGATCCTAGGTTGATTCCAGGTCAGGCATGTACCTACGCTGCAGGTCCCATCCCCCAAGGGGGTGCATATGGGAGGCAACCCATCCTTGTTTCTCTCTCCCCTTTCCCTCTCTGAAAATCAGTGACTATGTCCTGGGATAAGGATACACACACACACACACACACACACACACGGTTGTTTTGTTTTTGTTTTGAATAAATCTTTCACAAAAGTATTGTATATTACTAGATGTATTGTTCAAATAGTCGGCTGACACACCAAGGAGTCAAAGTGGGAGTCTCTCTTCAGCGTGAAACTTTCATTGTAATTTATTGGTCATTATAACCTTAATCTACACATTTTTACAAGCACAAGATCAACTTTTCTGTGTCTTTCGCAATGTCCTCTGGCCCCTGGAGTTTGGAAAGCTGTGGTAATCAGATGGTTTTTATGACTATGTCCCTTGAAAGTTTTCTTTTATTTTAATCTTTTGTTTTGCTGTGAAGCCTGTAAATAAATACTTCACTAGGTGTGATCTTTTGCTTTGAAAATAAAAACATCTGACTAGTTTTCAAGAATTTCAGTATTTCTTAATCTTACACATAGAGCCCTTGCTCATAAATAGAAGACAGGAGGGACATGTATCAAAATGATTTCCAGGCATAAGTTCTAGTTTATAATGCTACATAATCATACATAATAAATGATAGGTGGTCTATAAAATCAGATTAACAAAGTCAAATTCCTTCATATCAAGAATATTGATGGGAATCACTTTAAAGTGGTTTTTCTAAGTGTAAAAAAATTAAGTGATGTGTGATAAGGACTTTTGTGCTTATCAGTTCATTTAGGAAATATTAAAAACTCCCATCTGTTGCAACTTGATAATTTCTTCCATCCTACCTTCCAATTTCAGAGAGCATGAACTCAAGAGTATTATCTAGTTCAACCTAATCTCTTCTTCTGTCTTATTTATGTTTTTAATATTTTTAAATTTTTTATTTATTGATTTTAGAGAAAGAGAGAAACAATGATTTGTTGTTCTGCTTATATATGTATTCACTGGTTGATTTTTGCAAGTATCTTGACCAGGGATCAAATCTGCAACCTTGACATATTAGGGCAACGCTCTACCCAACTGGCCTACCTGGCCAGGGCCTTATTTTTATTTTATTTTTATAAGAAGAATTGTTGTCCCATGCACTGAAAAGGTTGCCAGTTCAGTTTCTAGTCAGGGCACACACCCAGGTTATGTTTTTGTCAGTTTAATTTTCGGACCCGGTCAAAACCCTGAGGAGGCAGAGAAAAACTTTGCCTACCCTACACTGTATTATTCTGCTTCCTAATATAAAAATCATTATGTAGGGAATGTCTATCACACTCAATATCATGTTGCACATGAAATGCCCAGGACACTTCGTAAATCTACACTGGCATGATATGAAATGTACATATGCTACACATATCTTCCCCACCAGATGGCAATGAGCTCCTTCCAGACGCCCCTATAAATTCACACACATACACACACACACACACACACACACACACACACACACACACACACACACACACATGCTTCATACAGTACAATGTATGCTATGAAGAGGTGGCATACCGGTAGTAGCAAAACGCAAAGGAAAGCGTAGTCCCCTCTCTCTCAGGAGGTCATGGAGTTTTCTCCACAGAAGATTGAGTTCACTCTTAGAGTTAGAGGAGGTGGACTGAAACAAAAGTTTGGGTGAAAAATCCAGCGACATGAAACAACTTAGTAGGAGTTGAGAGTTTGGTGGGTGTGCAAACCATGAGACAACAATCTGAGATCCATTACACTACTGCTCTTTCTTTCAGAAAAGGTCTTGGATACCAGGCTCGTGCTGCTGTTGCCAAAATTTTGATGATCTGGTTTGCAGTTCATCCCTGGGAAAGTCGGAAAATTTATAATGTGCCCAGCATTCTGCAAGATCCTAGGGAATACAAAGGAATTACGGAAACTAATTCTAGTTTTCAAGAGGTTTGCAATGGGAATGTATAAAAGTAAGAGAATGTTGCTAATGTTATCGGTCTTAAATGTTCCCACGCCCAAAAACAAATGGCAATTATGCGATGTGATGGAGATGCTTGTTATCACTGTGGTGGTAATCATTTTGCAATATATATGTAAGTGTATGAAATCAACAAGCTGCATACCTTAAACTTACACAGTGTTATATCAATTATACCTCAATAAAGCTGGAAAAAATGAAACAGTAGACAACAGATTTTTTAAAACAGTAAAGGAAAATAAGTTTCCCATCCCTTGCTCTGTATCAGGCAGCTGTACTATATATTAAGAGCATGGTTTTGCTGTCAGATGTGGATTTGAATTCCCATTTCACGTTACCCAAGTTTCCCAGCATCAGTTTTCTCACCCGTAAAATGGAGTTGTTGTGAATGATATTGATATATGTCAAGGGCTAAGCACCCATGGGAAGTGCTCAACAAATGGTAGTTGTTACTTATATATTGAGACTTTTTTTCTCATACATTTCTTCTGCTGTGTCTTCCTACCCAGAGAAGTACTTTGAAGACAAAGACCATTTTTTATTTATTTTGTGTCGCCTACAGTTACTAATAAAGTGGTTATACCTGGTACATGCTACATACTTATTCTAACAAGTGGTTAGATACAAGACTAGGCATCAAATACTCTGGGTCCAATGTATACATTTTCATATTAGTGTGTATAAACAAGCTTGTATCTGTGAATAAAATATTGTGAGATTTAGAATAGAAGTCATCCAAGTAAAATATTAAAAATAAATTTAAAGGATAAAGTATGGTATCTTCCTGAATCATGCCTGAACCACTGATTTATCATGGAAACATAATTGGTTGGTCAGAAAATTCTGTCTTGTTAAAGTATTTAGAGAATGATGCTACTGTCTTTGACAGTGCTGGGGAAGGGACAGTGTTTTGTTCATAAACTAGAAGCTCAAAAATAAACATTGATGCTTAGTATCCGAGCCTATAAGATATCAAGCAGTAAACCTCAATATTATATTAAGGAAATTATGTTAAGGCAATCTGAGAATATTACTGATGTTTTCCTGCTTTGCTTATATTCAGTTTGAAGAGGTAGAATAACCAGTAGCAGTAAAACATAAAGGAAAGGGTAGTCCCCTCCCTCTCAGGAGGTCAGGGAAATTTCCTCCATGGAAGAGGTAAAGTTAGAGGAGGTAGACTGAAGCAAAAGCGAAAGACAGTGGAATGCTGCTCTGGCAGAGGTCTCTTAAATGAGTGATGATGGGATCAACCCAATAGTTTGGCTTGAACTTAAAATCACGGGAGAGAAAAAGCTTAAAGAACCTTGAGATTATTTTCTCAGAATGCTTAAAGAGAATGTGGCCTTGGGATATTGGGAGAAAATCAAAATAGTAAATTCTCACTATGTTATCACCCAAAATCCCAAATGAGAAAGAATCAGCCCAAGCATCCAAATAAATCAGTGTAACTTCTGGGGAGCTCAGAAGTTACAAGAACATGCATAAACATACTGAAAACAGCTCAAGGAATCTTGGAAGAAATTTATTCTACTTGACTACTTTTATTTTTTATTTGAAAATTTGTGATTTAGCTTTACCCGAAGGGCTGTTTGAGGAGTTCTAGGGATTCCCAAGAAGAACGACTTGAGCTGGAGCTTGAATTGTTTTTGTTTTTTGTTTTTT